>CAUYRH010015180.1:0-17962 GCA_963574655.1 Perodicticus potto | reverse complement strand
GGGGGAGGTGTCTTATTTCCTCTATTTGGAAGGGGCTGCTACTGGGTGAGCATTTAGAATTAAGTGGAAAAGCCACCAACTGGCTGTGAAGATTTAGAACCAGCAGAAGTTGCAGGTAACACTAAATACAGCAGCACCGATAATAAACCTATGTTGTACCTGTTAGCACATTTGTAAATATGAAATGGCTATTTTCAAAGCTCCTTCACCTTTCTGAGACTCATCTTCTTTCCCTGCAAGGTGGGGACTCACCCTTCATCTACTGAAACACTTCATCCCTGGGGGTAGTGGCTGGGGAGGCAATGATGAGTCAGCTTGAACACAGTCCCTTACAGATAAGGCCTTTGCCTCCAATGCAAAGGCATTGACATTTCTCATTCCTTCATCTCCTGAAACACTGTTACTTGTTCATCCCCGGGGGTAGTGGCTGGGGAGGCAAGGATGAGTCAGCATGAACACAGTCCCTTATGGTTCCTTTTCATAGGGTTGTTGTATAGGTTCAGGTGAATGATTCAAAGTAAAGGTCTTGTGCAGTAGTTATTGCTATTGTTATCGTTAACCTTAAATTATATTTGATCCAAATGCATAATCAGAGTGACCTGCCTTTGCACTTGGTCATACTAGTTGACGGTCTGCAGCTTTTTGGGAATACTTGGTTGGTGCTTATTTGCTGCTATTCCCTCTGGCCTGCAGAAGTTACATGTTACCTCATGTAGCTCAGCTAAATCAACTCTTTGTATCTGTACAAACTATCACGGACATTGAATTTCAAATCAAAAAAGGAGGAAGGGGCCTGGAGATATTCTTTCCTTTTCCTCTTTCCACCCCATTCTGAATTCCCCTTGGTTAGCAATCGAGAAGATTTTCATTTTTTTGGCATTATTAAATACCTTCTCCACATTGGATAGTATAATGTACTAAATGTTGAATATACAAAAACAATGAACTATGGTCTTTGAGAGACCAAGATTTCAAGCCCAAAGTCTAAAGAAGGACCAGGCAGTTGTTAGTATCTCGAAGGGCATAAGAAAGGTGATTTTCAATGACTCTTTGGAGCAGTGTTTACCAAAACATAGGTATTAGTGATTTTTATAAATTCAAATGCAACACAATTATCACATGGTCACAGAATTTTCTTTGATGTCTTCATCTGCCAACCAGCTTTTTGCCTCCTTCTGTGTTCACATTTACTTCAGCTGGACATCTCCTAACATCCCGAAAAAGAAATGTTTCTAAGCTATAAAGAACTTGG
Organism: Perodicticus potto; assembly: GCA_963574655.1. Classification (NCBI taxonomy): domain Eukaryota; kingdom Metazoa; phylum Chordata; class Mammalia; order Primates; family Lorisidae; genus Perodicticus; species Perodicticus potto. The sequence continues at coordinate 16,710 of CAUYRH010015180.1, read as the reverse complement.
GATGTCTTTTTCAAAAGTACATTTTTCAATATTCAAGGAATTTCGAGAAATGTAGCATTCGCCTAAGGGTAGATGATTTAAAAGATCTCTCTTATGATGGATAAGATGGTGATTGGAAAGCTGATGCGTAAGTATAGGGCATTATTATTCTACATTGATGTTTCAGAGGAAGCTAGTTAGGGGAATATTTTCCTCCCTAACATTTTATCTCTGCTGAAATAAGTCAAAATACCCAATGTTCTTTGTATTCAAAGGTGACACTGGTACCAGTGCGACTGTCAGCAGCTGTCAATCCCCAGCTTTTGGAAGCAATGTCACGGTGCTTTGACTTGCTTTTCAGTTTGCTCAGCATGTCTTTGAAGCATCACCTCTACACATCTCTTCCATAGCTCACTGTTCAGCCAAATTGCACTATTTCAGCAGGAAATCGGCTAAATACTTAAAAGCTAGTGAACAAGGAACTTCTTCCTTGTTGAGGACTTAAAGCTCTGTTTTTCGAAGATTGGTCAGACAGGAAGCCTCAACATGACCTCGGGTGTGTGTTAAATTGCAGTTTCCTAAACCTTGTCTTCAGACGAACAGATTCAGGAACTCTGGGAAAAGATGGTCAGGTAATCTGCATTTTAAACAAATACCCCTGGTGATTCCTCCGGACTCCCAGTTAAGACTTTTGAGTTGAGGGTTTTTGCAGTCACCAAATATACTTTTGCTGAGCCTTGTATATTTATTTACACAGGGGGACATCAACCATCTGCAGAATCCTGTTTTCAGAAATACACCTGAATGTTTCTGCACAGGGCAGATCTGTTAATATGATTAAAATACTCCTAGAAAACGCTGTGTTCCTTAAATATATTATGGCTTATATTTGGAAAATGTTCCCCTTGCAATTGAGTGTACTTCTCTAAATAGCTAGATAGATCTTGACCAAAGAAAACACATCAAATCCAAAACATTAATATGCTTTGAAAGAAGAGGGGCTTCAATTGTGAGAATAGAATTATACCCTTCAACAGCATAGAATGACCTTCAGGTTGGCTGATACACAGGCAATAACTCTTTCTGGTATATGTTGAGAAAATAAGAACAAGTTCAACACCTTGGGCGTCCTTCAGAGGCAGGGAGACTCCCAGCCCTGCCTAGCACTGGTTGCATTTCCTTTTCCGGCTGCCTAGATGCAGCCCCATGGGCTCAGAGCTCCATTTCTATCTGTATTATTTCTATAACCACAGACAACACTTCTGTCCCATTATTTTTTGTAACTTTTGAGACAATTATAGTTTTTCCAGAAATTGCCTCCCCGAAAAGTACATGGTGATCTCTTATACCCTGTACCCCGATGGGAACATCTGGCACAACGATACACATAGTATAAGATCAAAGCCAGGAAACTGACATTGGTCATTAGTATAATCCACAGAGCTTATTCAGATTTTATCAGTTTTCTGTACACCGTGTGTGTAGTTCTATGTAATCTTATCACATGTAGATTAATATATCCACTACCACAACTAAGCTACAGATGTGTTCCATCACCACACGGCTCCCTTCCTAGCCTCGCCCATCCTCTTCCACCCACTTCTAACCCTAGCCATGCCAATCTGCTCTTCATCTGTCTAATTTCACACAATTATTTTTAATAGCACTTTAACAGCCTTAAGGCAACCTCCAACCATGCTGAACTTCCTGCCTGGACTGTGTAAGTTCTCTCTCAAGGTACCAATTATTGTTTTGTTAATGCTCCAGTTATGAAGTTGCATAAATTTTTAGTAGTCTGATTATAGTCTGAATATTCCTAAAAAACATTCATTTTACTGTACAGTTTTGATGAGTGTGTGGTTTTTAGCAATATCTATTTTGTGTCATAGCAGAAATATTCATATAATTACTGAAACAAAATAGAGGTTGAATTTTTTACTTAAGGAAGAGGTTCTGTCTGGGAAGCCTTTTTTCTGGAGACAAGAGTCTCACTCTGTTACCTAGGCTAGAGTGCTGTGGCACCAGCCTAGCTCACAGCAACTTCAAACTCCTGGGTTCCGGTGATCCTCCTGCCTTAGCCTCCTGAGTAGCTAGAGCTACAGGTGCCCACAACAACGCCTGGCTAAATTTTCTACTTTTAGTAGCGATGGGGTCTTGCTCTTGCTCAGACTGGTCTTCAACTTCTGAGCTAAAGTGATCCACCCATCTTGGCATCCCAGAGCGCAAGGATTATTGGCGTGAGCCGCTGTACCCAGCCTCTTGTTCATAAACTTTTAAACATGTTCTTTGTTATCATCAACTTTGACTCTAAACTCTAAAAATACAATCTGCATTTTTTCATTTTTTCCCTGGGCCAGAACTGATTATGGATAAGTGTGGCCGATTGTGGATGCTGTAAGGGAAGCTCATTTGGCAATGTCTCTAAAGTACAATTCATCAGTGACACAGACATCCTGGCCTCTGTCTGCCTTATCCTTTGTCTTACTTTTTTTTTTTTTTTTTTGCAGTTTTTGGCCAGGGCTGGGTTTGAACCCACCACCTCCGGCATATGGGGCCAGCGCCCTACTCACTGAGCCACAAGCGCCACCCTGTCTTACTTCTTAATTGGTTAAAAACTGAATAAGGGGCTCGGTGCCTGTGGCTCAACAGGCTAAGGCGCCAGCCACGTACACCTGAGCTGGTGGGTTCGAATCCAGCCCGGGCCCGCCAAACAACAATGACGGCTGCAACCAAAAAATGGCCGGGCGTGGTGGCGGGCGCCTGTAGTCCCCGCTACTTGGGAGGCGGAGGCAAGAGACTCGCTTGAGCCCAGGAATTGGAGGTTGCTGTGAGCTGTGATGCCACAGCGCTCTATCCAGGGTGACAGCTTGAGGCTCTGTCTCAAAAAAAAACTGGATAAGGAAAGTTACTTTATTTATTGGGCCCTACTTGAAGCTCCCAAGAAAACACACACACACACAGAGTTTCTTGACAATACGTGTATAGCTTCAAAGGGTAAAGGTGACTTTTCTTATTTGTTTTTTGTTTTTAATTAAAGCTATAGTAGGGAGTAGGTGGGCAGAAGGGATATTGAAGCATCTAAAGAAGTAAAAAAAAAAGTCTGACCAGAATAGAACAGATAAGATGAGTGATTAATGTGGATTCAGCCTATGTTTTTAGGATAAGATAGTGCTTCCTAAGCTGTAATGGTGCCAAAGAAATCCCTGCCAACCAGCTTTTCAACCAGCTGAAATTCATATTCTGATCACAGGTCTGGTGATCACTTCTATATTTCCAAAATGTTACAAGTGATACTGTTGCTTCTGGTCCACAGATGGCACCTCCAGTAGCAATGTTGTAAGACATCATGAATTGCTATTCTTTGCACTCAATAATCACTTGGCAACTTATTTCTTTTGAAGTAAATTTATGCTAATAACTATTTTGCTTAATCAAATATTTATGATGTGCTTCCAGTCTGCTAAATGCACGTCCACCTGGAAAGCATTTCAGACTTGGTCACATCTCTTACCTGGGACATTGGACAGGACTGAGTCATATGTTTCTCTGCATCCAAATGGCTAGAGCAGGCTTGTTCACATGGTGGCTGAAAGGTTCCAAATATAGTCGGCCCTCCAAATCCATGGGTTCTGCATCCCTGTTTTCAACCAATTGCTGATCAAAAAATACTTGGAAAGAATAACTGAGTCTGTACATGTACGGACATTTTTCTTGTCATTATTCCCTAAACAATATAGATAACAACTATTTACATTGCATTTGCATTGCATTAGCTAACATAAGTAATCTAGAGATGCTTTAAGTATAATACAACCTCCACAACTGACCACCTCCCCACACTGACCTCCTCAACTTGACCTAATTTTCATAGACTAGCCATGTATCACATGTATGTATCAGTACAGTAGGCCTAGTTCCTTATGTTGACCACCTCTGTATGTTGGCTAGTTTGTTTGGGTGGTCAACTTACTGTATATGGGAGTATGCGTGTCGGTTACATGCAAATACTACATTATTTATATCAGGGATTTGAGTAGATTTCGGTGTGGCCTAGAACCAATCCCACTTGGATACCAAGGGATGACTGGACAGCATTTGGTCAGCCCACATGTGTGAGTCCTTCATATGCCTTGATCTGCAATGCTTTTACTATCATCCATCCCACAGGTCCAGAGTCAGAGTGGGATAGAATTGTCTAAGGGCACGGAGGCTGGCCGGGGAAGCATTTGTGGCTGCTTTTGTAATCTGACTGTTCAAGCTCAAAATGACCTTCACAGGCTGCCCCAGAAAGGCTTATTGGGCTTGTTTTTTAAATCACCACACTATCCCTCTTTCACTCTCCTCCTCTGCAAACACTCTTTCTACCATCTCTAGATGGAACCCTAGTCCACTTTCCAATGTCATTCCCTTCTTAAAATTGATGTCTAAATTCATTCTTAAATGCAGAATCAGGTATTTCTAAAGAGCTTTGTTTATTTTTGCATTCCTATAACACTCAGAAAATTTCAATCACCACTATTTATTAATGCTAGTTTGTATATTTTTAACACTATCTAAAGTGGGTATTCCTATTGACTCCTTTTTATAGATTGGGAAATGGAAGCACAGAGAAGTGAAATTAACTTGTTCTAGGTCACACAACTAGGCAGCCACTGAGTTAGGATTTGAACTCATAGCTTTTGAACGCAAGAGGCTGGCCTTTCAACTTGTCTCATAGTTGAATGACAATGCTTGTTTACATGCAGATAATTATGAATCGACCAGTGAGGGTGTGTTTGCCCACTTGTGGGAATGGCAAGGTGGCTTTAGAAGTAGAAGATCTCAAGGTTAATGGGTTTTTCTTCTCTACTTCAGATTTTGCAATACCAAGTCGATGAATGGTGTGTATGTAATAAATTCTAGTCCATCTTCCTAATCCAAAAATGTGCTTAACATATTGTCCTCAGATGGAAGTGTATCAGATATTAAGCTGATAAGAACAGATACCACACTTGATCTTATATAAATGCCCCAGAAGTGACCTACCTAAAATTTTAGACACAGATCTATAGGTTCACAAATTTTTTGCAGTTCTCTTAGAGATAATCAGGCTCTGTTGAACTGAATCATTACAACCAGACCCACAAGAGGCTAAAGAAAAGACTAGAATGCTAATTTATTTGTGTCCAGAGAGACAGAGACATGACCATCACACCAGCACAGATGTCAGATGGTCAGAATGACCAGTAGGGAAACTAAGTAAAGAGGAGAAGGTTGCAGAGTGAGTTTCTTTCTTGCCTTCCTGCAAAAAAGAATTGGAGTGCACAGCAAAGGATTTGAGTCTACTGCTATTTTTAAGGAATACGGTCACCAAGGAGGCATGGTGACTCACTCCTGATTAAAAGGCTGTATCCGCCAGCTGACTGGAAAACTCATATCAGGTCATCATTGCTCTGTCTCTCTTCGACAATGCTGGAGGAATTCTTTTCTCTCAACCCCCCATTTTCAATATTCCATAAAAATTTCATTATTAGGCTTCACTTTTGGGGTTTGAGAGTGTGAAGTCTGGTCTGTTGACTCTGATGATTCCCTTCCCAGCATTACAATTATAGTATGTGCAGCTGTGGCCAGGGGACGTCCATGCCTTGGGTTTATTTGTATGGGGATGGGGCGATTGGTCAGCCTTTTTGTTGGCATGAATAACCCAGGAAAAATAGTAGTACTACCAGAGGATGTGAATGAGACTTTTCTAAAAAAAAATATTTTTACTGATACAAAATATGGTACACAGTTAAGACTGTGAAAGAAAAAAAGTGCAGACACCTAGCGTAAGAGTCAGGATCAAGGGCAGGAAACAGAAACAGTGCCCAATGTCTTAACTTTGAAGGGATTTAATGCAGGGAATGGAGCACCTGCAAAATTGGGGAAGGTCTAGCAGTGTGGGCTTTAGGTCAGGTTTCTAGAAATGCCTCCCAGAGGAATGGAGAACAGAACCACGAGGGCAGCTACCATTTCTGCTGCCACTGCTTGGCTCCTGATACCAAGAAATCACTCCTGAGCAGGTGTTCCTGGTATCAGAAGGCCACACTGCCACCTCACTCTGCTTCTAGTCACCCAGAAGGCTGGAAATGTTCCTTTAAAGGCTGAAAAGCTTCAGGCTTCCACTATTTTGTATGCCAATGACAACAAAGGGTCGGATGGAGCAGGAAGTCGGCCTCCCTTGGATCCACCTTTGAAATTTCAGGCACATACGATCTAATTGGCCAAACTTAATCTTATTCTAGAATGCTAGCTGAGATAGAGTCTAGAGCAATGATTTTCAAGCCACGTGCCGTGATACGTGGGAGTGTCATGAAGGATCTTAGGTGTGCTGAGAACATTTTTAAAGACTATTCATTAAAGTATTTTTGAAAGTTCAAAGCGCAGTAAGTATATATTTTTTGCTCTTTTTTTTTCATCAACGTAATTTAAGTGTGCCATGGAAGCTTAACTACAGGTTCAAGTGTGCTGCGAGCTAAAAAAAGTTTGGAAAACACCGGTGTAGCTGAACACAGTGGCTCACACCTGTAATCCCAGCACTCTGGGAGGCCGAGGTGGATGGATTACCTGAACCCATGATTTCGAGACCAGTCTGAGCAAGAGCAAGACCCCGTCTCTAAAAGAAAAAAGGAAGGTCATTGTGGCGGGCACCTGTAGTCCCAGCACCTTGGGAGGCTGAGGCAAGAGGTTCACTTGAGCCCAAGAGTTTGAGGTTTTTGTGAGCTATAACACCTCAGTACTCTACCAAGGGTGACAAAGTGAGAGTCTGTCTCAAAAAAAAAAAGAAAGAAAGAAAAAGAAAAACACCGTTCTAGAGAATATAGTTTGAGGTTTTCTAGCCCCTAGGAAGTATGGTTATAATGAAGGAGTTTGAGGAGCAGAAGCCAGCCCACACTCTCCACACATCCAGGATCAAGCTGCTTGCTCACTCCCATGGCTGCTGCCAGCTGGGACAACTCTGGTTGTGAGCCTGTACATTTGTCATGGGCTCCCTCTTCTGCCATGTGGTCATTGCCTTCCTTGTCTATTCTGAAGCTCAGAGGCATTGGGTAATTTGCACCAATTTAGGCTGGAGGAAGGGGTGGAGCCAGGCTTGAACTCACCACCAGAATTCAAGGCCACCTTCCTCCCCTCCATCACTCTAAGTCAAAGGCCTCTAAGTCAAACTCTCCTCACTGTTTCAGTGTCGGCAAACCCCAGGGGCCAGCCTGTTCACAGCCTCCTGACAAGTCTCCTGCAGCTTTTCTCTTATTCCTGCTTTTATGGGGAGTTGTAACTATTTTAGTGGTTGGTTTTAGTGCTGGGAGGAAGCTTTTCTACTTATCTCTCCTCCCTCTAAGGAGAGAATTGCTTTACTCATCTCAGAGAAAGTCTTTAATGACCTTTTCCTACATCCAAAACTTTTATTTCATCTCTTTCCATCAGAAACAGAGAAGATGAAGGCAAGACCATGCTTTCTGAATTCTCGTAGTCTCAGCAAAATGTAATTACTCCTTTTTTTTTTTTCTTTTTCTAATCACAAGAGACTTCTCACAGCAACCTAGTTACTGACTCCCCACTTCCTTCTATTCTCCACTCCCAACTGCTCTTTGAAGCTTGGCTTTGGTTTGGGAGTTTTTTTGCTTAAGAGGCCTCATTAATGAGGTTGATGACAGCCAGATTCCGCCATGCCTCTGGAGACGCTTGTCATTTCCCCTACCCTAAACGTTACAAAGCGCATGTGGACGGAATGGAAAAGCAGTGTGGTCATTATTTGTTTATTAGCATCTGCCATTGAACAACGTCTCCCCAATATCTCCCCAACATCAATTCACCCCTGGTCCCTCTTCTCTCTCCTTTCTCCACATCTGAGTCCATCCAGCAACTTGCAAATGATAAGCAAGTCCTTAGACCTGTTCTTTTAATTTATTCAATTCAAAAATATCTGTGAATCCTTGCTGTGTGCCAGGCATGATGATAATTGCTCAGTAGAGCGGGTGAATAAAAAGTTAGACTTCCTGACTTCTAAAAGCTTCCAATCCAGACATTACAAGAGCCATCAACTCAAAAAAGAATTTGGGGGGCGGCGCCTGTGGCTCATCGAGTAGGGTACCAGCCCCACATACCGAAGGTGACAGGTTCAAACCCAGCCTTGGCCGGACTGCAAAACAGAAAAAATAGCCCGGTGTTGTGGCAGGCGCCTGCAGTCCCAGCTACTCGGGAGGCTGAGACAAGAGAATCGCCTAAGCCCAGGAGTTGGAGGTTGCTGTGAGCTGTGTGACACCACTGCAGTCTACCAAGGGTGATAAAGTGAGACTCTGTCTCTCCAACAAAAAAAAAAAAAAAAAAAAAAAGAATTTGGAGTGAATATATATGGCATTTCCTTAAAACTAGATGCCTGCTTAGATGAAGTAATCAGGAAAGGCTTCTTAGAGGAGGTGATATTTACACTGAAAGAAAAGATAAGGCAACCACACAAAATGAGGAACAGAAGAACATTTAGGGAAGCAGGCATCCTGAGGTGGGGAAAGAAAATTTTGGGGTGTTTCAGGGTCTACAAGGAGGCCAGCAGTGTGGGATCCCACTGGGCAGAGGAAGGATGATACTTGACTTTGGTGAGGCCAGAACTGGCAGGGCCCTTGTTGTAGGTCAAAGTAAAGAATTAGGTGTGTTCGGAAACCATTCACAGGTTCCAAGCCGGAAAAGGGTGTGATGTATATTCTTAGAGAATTCTCATGGCTGAGTGGGGACTAGACTGGGATGAGGGGATGATGAGCAAAGTGGAGGCAGAGAGGCTACCCTTGCCTGAAGGGAGCTGATATAGATGCCCCAACTAGGTGGTGCAGGTGGAGAGGAGCAGGTGGGGGGAGGCATGACATGATTTGCTGACAGATGTGGTGAGAGTGGTAATGAGGCAGAGGAAGCAATGATGCTCCATTTTCTCAGATGCTGTCAGAATTCAGATCAACGAGTCCTGGCATCATTATGGCAGGGATGCTTTTCTGCTCATGGGTCCATGGGCTTTATGACTTAATAATACACCTCTTGGCAACCTATCTTTTCTCACCCTCTGGCTATATTCTTATTATTCCATCTACAATCCAATGGATAGAATTCTGAGGCTGCATATTGACTTACCTAAAGCCTGGACTATGAAATGCCTCTTGTATCTGTCCACATTGGGGGTAGTTAAGAGCACAGTGTCCAGATATAGATGGTCATCTTCTCTTCCTGTCTCCGTGGTCTTCCCTTCGTGTGTGCTGTATCCTAACTTCCTCTTCTTGTAGGGACTCTTCTCACATCAAATTAGGAACTCACCCATAAGATTTCATTTTACCTTAATTTTCTCTTTAAAGGCAGTAGGTCTAAGTACAGTCACATTCTGAGGTAGTGAGGGTTAGGACTTCAACATAAAAGTTAGGAGGGGGCATAATTCAGCCTGGAACAGTCTCATTTTTTCTGTTTGTTTATTTTGAGACACAGTCTCACTCTGTTGCCCAAGCTAAAGTGCCATGGCATTGGCCTCGCTCACAGTAATGTCAAACTTTTGGACTCAAGCGATCCTGCTGCTGCAGCCTCCCAAGTAGCTGAGACTATAGGCACCTGCCACGATGCCTGGCTAATTTAGAGAGACAGAGATCTTACTCTTGCTCAGGCTGGTCTCGAACTCCTGAGCTCAAGGTATTCTTCTGCCTCAGCCTCCCAGAGCGCTAGGATTACAGGCATGAGCTACCACACTGGCCTCATGTTTTTTGATAGTTAGACTGGGTTTATTTTCCTTCAGATGGTATAGTTTTTCTCTTTGCCTTTTCATTGGAAACAAAATACCGCAGATGTGAAGGAGCCTTCTCATAGCAATGTGTTGGGGGGGGCGGTATGTGACGTCCACGTGACTTACCACTTCTGATGCTAAACTTGATCACTTACTTAAGGAAGTGTCGTACAGATTTCTCCACTGTAATGTTTCCCCTTTCACCTTCTGTTTGAATCACCTCCTATTTACTTTATTGGTGTGGAATAGATTCCTGCTTAGGCCTTTGTGGGTGGCAGATGCCCAACACTTGGCCTTGGACAGGTGAGATGGATAGACGTTTAGTAATCACATATACAGCCTGAAGAAGGATGACAGTGTGGGACATTCAGGGCCCCATGGGGGTTCCCATCAGGAAGGGAGTGAACAACTAAGGACTGTAAGAGGCAGGCTTTGCAGTGTCAAGGGGGTGGGGTGCTGTTGGCCCTCATGCCAAGAAGTGATTGGCTTGTTTAAGTAATTCTGCAGGCTGACAGGGAACTGATTCCTGCTACTCAGGGATAAGCAAGAACTGTGTCTGGTCCTGCTGCCTGGGGGACCTTGTTTGCTGGAGCAGAGAGGGAGGGAAATTTGTGTTTAGGCCCCTTGAAACCCTTCTGATTTTCACCGGATGTGAAGGCAAGCTATAATATTGGACCCTAACTTTTAAACCTACAGCCTCTCTTAGTCCATTCAGGATACTATAACAAAATACCTTAAAGTGGGTAATTCATAAGAAACTGATTATTCTCAGTCTGGGGGTTGGGAAGTCCAAGATCAAGGTACCAGCATATTTCGTGTCTGGTGAGGGTCATTTATCATAGATGGCACCTTCTTACTCTATCATCCCATAGGAAAAGGGACAAGAAAGCTCCCTTCAGTCTCTTCTCCAATTCATGATTAAGCTCCCTCAATAATTAAGTCATGAGCAAAGCCCTCATAACTTATTCACCTCCTAAGGATGACACCTCTTAACACTATCGTATTGGGGGTTAGGTTTCAACATATGCATTTAGGGGAACACCAACATTCAGATCACAGCACACTCCTTTCCTTAGTCCATTTGTTGGAAGCATGTTTGCTTCATTTGTAAAAAGATGTGTCCCAGCATACAGAAGTCTGTGTTTTGTTTTGTTTTGTTTTTTGGAGATGGAGTCTCACTTTGTTGCCCTTGGTAGAGTGCCGTGGCATCACAGCTCACAGCAACCTCCAGCTCCTAGGCTTAGGCGATTCTCCTGCCTCAGCCTCCTGAGTAGCTGGGACTTGTTTTTTGTCTTTTTAAGACAGAATCTCACTCTGTTGCCTAGGGTAGAGTGCCATGACATCATTATAGATCACAGCAACCTCAAACTCTTAGGCTCAAGCGATCCTCTTGCCTCAGTTTTTCTATTTTTAGTGGAGACGAGGTCTTGCTCTTGTCCAGGCTGGTCTGCAACTCCTGAGCTCAGGGGATGAGTCACCTGCCTCTGCCTCCCAGAATGCTAGGATTACAGGTGTGAACCACCATGCTCAGCCAGCTTTTGTTCCCTTTTAGTGTCATAAATGAAGACCACCCAAATGAGAACAAACAGAGGCTGTTTATTCAGAACTTGCCATCACAAGGGACTCGACCGCTACCACTTGTATTTGGCAGAGACTCAGAGGCAGGGAGGGGAGCAGGAAAGCTGTATAATGGAAAAAGTAGAAGGCTTCAGGCACGCCCCAGTTGGAGGCTGCTGGCACAGGGAATCTGGAGGCAGGTTAACAAGAAACGGGGTGTCCTAGTGATTGGTTTGGGGAATACTTTTGCCTTTCTTCGGTTGGTCTTGAGTTGGAAGAGGAAGCAAAATGAAGGGAAGCTGGTGGCAATTGGCTGAGTCCTGTTTTGGGGTGAATTTGCTGCAGAACTGTGGTTTGGCATCCGGGGATGTTTGCTGCAGAGGAAATGGGTCAGAGTTCTATTGTCGTGCGGCCTGGCTATGGCCCATTTGTATATTTGGCCCCTCAGTACCCTCTTTGATCACCCTCTTACTTGCAAGAGGGTGACCGACTGAGGGAAGGCTAGAGATCCAGACCTTCACCTCTATGGGATTATTCAGTTGCCTCCATAGTCAGTTTTCTGGTGACTTTGTTGTTGTGTTATCATCATGGTAATAATCTGTGAGGGAATAGCTGCACAGAAGAACTTAAGACTCCAGACAGAATACAAAAGACCAGCATCACGACAGTTATGATGAACACGAGAACACGTAATAGTTCTTTTAAAGTTCTTCTGAACTGGCTTGGCGCCTGTGGCTCAATGGGCTGAGGCGCCAGCCACGTACACCTGAGCTGGCGCGTTTGAATCCAGCCCAGGCCCACCAAACAACAATGATGGCTGCAACCAAAAAATGGCCGGGTGTTGTGGTGGGCGCCTGTAGTCCCAGCTACTTGGGAGGCGGAGGCAGGAAACTCGTTTGAACCCAGGAATTGGAGGTTGCTGTGAGCTGTGATGCACTCTATCCAGGGTGACAGCTTGAGGCTCTGTCTCAAAAAAAAAAAAAAAAAAGTTCTTCTGAACTGGGAAACTAATTGCCCAATTGGGGCCATGTGAATAAATCTCAAAGGCTATGACAATCAATTTAAATGTAGTTATTTTTCTTAAGATGATGTACAGCCTTTTTTCTCCTCACTTTTTCATTGGTCCAAGTTCAGCAAGACATTTTATCAAGGACACAGATTCTGCTGTGATTAGCCAACAAGAAATCTGGAGCAATGTGACTGTCCGTGACCACTCTTGCCAATGAACTGTGGCTTATCTGTAATTTCTTTAGTGCAGAAGCAGTGCCATTGATAACTCTTGTGTTAGTGGTGAGTTCCTTACGGATTCTCACCATTAGGAACACTGGGGAAAGAGTGGGTCATTAATTTTCCCAGGTAGAGTGCCTGAGCTATCAAAAGTAGCTTTATTTTGGAGTTCATGTATGAATCAGGATTTCTGGTCTTGGTGACCTATACAATTAAAATCTCTGTGTACAGGGAAGTCTTGGAATACCATTCCTATAGTGCATGAAATTTGGTCTGAGGCAAACAGGAGCAGGAATCCTGGCCCTAGAGGAAGTAGTATTAGTATCTTTCAGGAGCACATGGAGATGGAGGAAACAAGGACTTGCTCATGACACAGGGTTGGAACCAAGGCCTTACATTAGTTGAGATACATACTTGGGGCTCAACCTATTCCAGATGATAAGTATTTCGCCCATCACCCTAGTAAGGTTATTGAATTCAAATTTAGAAATACCTGGGGTCTGATTAATAGATGAAACTAACTGGTTCTTTTTCAGGGAAATAGGGACACAGGTTGATTCGTTTAAGACCATTCATCTGTGTAATTGCACATGGAAACATCAGTGTTTGTAATTCCCCATGGTCTTGTTTAATGAGATTGGAACTGCTCAGAGATTTTTATCATGGGGGTCTGGTGATGAACGAACGGTACATCCAGCAGTTAGATTGAAGGAAGTTGCTACTGTTTGGGAAAACCTAACAACGGCATTAAAATAAACATGTTCTGACCTAACAATTGTACCAAAGAGATAATAAAAGGAAAAGAGGCCATCGTGGGAGGACACATATAGGGTTCTGTAAAAAAGGAGAAGAGGAATGAACAAGTAAGCAGATAAAAAACAAAACAGGAATTAGAGATCTTGTGCAAGGTCTTGGAAGAGAGGTTTCCACTATTGAAGGTCTTGAGTTCTGAGAACCACCTGTCAATTTCCCAAGAGTGCTTGCTCCTAGAGAATCTGCAAACCCTCAGTTTGAAGAACCTCTCTGTGTTAGCCTTTCTATCGCACAGAACTTTGAATTACATTTTTAGTTGTGAAATGAGAACCACAAGGATCATCTCCCTCTAGTTTTACTGTTGTATTAATATTTGTTATTAACAGTGCCAGATAAGGTTCCTTCCAATGAGGTTCAAGAACAATTTCTCTCTGATATTGCTCCCAATACATAGATGAAGTTTCCTTGCGAAGATCATAAAGAGGCTGTTCAGGAAAATGTCATGGGATAATAGCATAAGGATCTTGGTGATAAAACTGTATATTGTACATGGGTCACTTGAAATATTTTCTCATTTCTATGTGTAGCAGGACAGAATCTATTATCCAAGGTAAAACAATCCATGTGCATGGGGCTTCTAGTTACTATTTCATAGGGGGATAACCGGTGTGTCCCCAAGGGAATAATGGGGTATGTGACCCCAATGGCTAGTCAAAGTGGGAGTATCTTTGGTCAAGGGAGTTCAAGGATTTCTGAAAGTTTTGCTGATTTAAATTTAAGGATGCTGTTGATTCTTTCAACCCTTCCAGAAGATTGTGGATGGTAAGGATAGCATAGTTTTGAGTAAGGGGTAATGCCTTACAGAGTTCTTGTATAATGTGTCATGACCCTTAAGGCCCTGGTCTCAGTCACCACAGGAAGGAACCAGGCGTGACACGGATTAGAAGTACAAGCTTGCGTGAGGCGGGCTAACCTTAATTGCAGGGTAGCCCCAAGCCCCCGCTGCAACGGCTATTTAGTATGGTTATACACAACAGGTGTGGAGAGTTATGGTAATGACATACAACAGATGTGGAGAGCTAAGGTAATTACAGATGAGGGCTGCATGTGTAAGGATTGCCACGTGCTCTTTCCCCATGTGTTCTTTCCCCACAACTCTCATGAAGAACTAATAAGCATCAATGTTTATTTAACACATGCTTACTAGGGAGTGACTGATCTTGTCTCATTCTGGATCATTCTGGATCACTGAGTTACTTGGGGGATTGCCCCTAAGTCACAAAACATCTCTAGGCTTGCCAGGAGATTGTCTTGTTCTCAGTGTTTCCTTTTAATGCAATAAGAATCAGTAACTGGGGCAGCGCCTGTGGCTCAGAGGAGTAGGGCGCCGGCCCCATATGCCAGAGGTGGCGGGTTTAAACCCAGCCCCGGCCAAAAACTGCAAACAAACAAACAAAAAAAAAAATCAGTAACTGTCCTTTGCAAGCATGGTGTCCATTCCTCTACAATAATAGTTCCCAGAAAGTGTGTGCATTGGTCATTTGGTATAAAAGTTGTTATGACTCAGGTTGGAAATTAGAAATTAAGCAGTATTTTGGAGAATGGAGGAGCTTAAGTGTTTTGGCAAAGGGAAGCTGTAACCTATCCTGAAAGTACACATACAATAAACACATGCTTTAAAAAAAAATCCATTTGAAGGTGCTAAAAAGGCTGTGGACACTTTGGTTCTTGGCCAGTTCCCCTCTTTACAGATTTTTCAGGATTATGTTTATGACAGGTGACACATGAGCCCCAAATAACCTCAGCTATCTTTTTTTTTTCTTTTTTTCAGACAGTCTTACTTTGTCGCCCTGGGTAGAGTGCTATGGTCTCACAGCTCACAGCAACCTCCAGCTCTTGGGCTTAGGCGATTCTCTTGCTTCAGCCTCCTAAGTAGCTGGGACTACAGGTATCCGCCACAATGCCCGGCTATTTTCTGTTGCAGTTTGGCCGGGACTGGATTGCCACTCTCGGTATATGGGGCCAGCGCCCTACTCACTGAGCCACAGGCACTGCCCTGCCTCAGCTATCTTTTTAAAGTCTTTCAACTAACATTGATTTTAAAAAGTAACCAATTCATCTGTAGCCTGAGGAGTGGCTTTATGGAGAACTTTAGTTAACTTTCATTTAAAGACATTTAATACCACCAAGCAATTCTCTTGAGAGCTCCAGAGATTATCTGGTAAAGGGTATAGTCAGATTTGTTTTTGTATTCTTCTTCTTGAACTTAAGGGCTAAATATTGATATTTTATAGTGACCCCTTTGGGTACCTCCAGGGATTTATCCTTTGAGAGTGTAGATAGGATCCTATACTGGTCAAGGATGCCTGTCTGTCACAATGATAGGTCAGAGCCTTATCTGTAGAGGCCACATTCTCTTTTATTGCATGAGCCTTTTCTTTGTAATGGCCACCACTCTAAGAAATAAAAGTCATCAAGTTCCTTAACTTGTTGTCCATTGTTGTTGGGGGTTTCTGGAGAGATAAGAAACCCCCCGCCTTTTCTCAAAGTATCTTTCTCAAAGTCATGTGCTACTCCAAAAGCAGACTTGCTTTTTGTCTGTCTGTCCCCTCTCTGGTCTTTGCCTAACTGACGAAGTCTAGTATGTGCAATACGTTCACCATCTGTGATGATTTTTACCCAGGTAGAAGACCACATTCTAAACAGAGCTTCAATTAGTGATAGCATACCCTGTTCCCTGCTTGATAACCTCCGGTTTCAGTTCTGGGGTGTGACCCATTAACAAATAGTATTAGGTCAAGATTCCCAGTGGGAGTCTCCAGCACAAAAGAATGAGGTGCAGAAAGTGCCCTCGCTGAGCTAAGACCAGGGGTCCTCAAACTTTTTAAACAGGGGGCCAGTTCACTGTCCCTCAGACCATGTGAGGGCTGGACTATAGTTAAAAAAAAAAAAAACTATGAACAAATTCCTATGCACACTGCACATATCTTATTTTAAAGTAAAAAAAAAAAACAGGGGCAGCACCTGTGGCTCAGAGGAGTAGGGCGCCAGCCCCATATACTGGAGGTGGTGGGTTCAAACCAAGCCCTGGCCAAAAACTGCCAAAAAAAAGGGAAGCAAATACAAATACAGTGTTTAAAATGAAGAAAAAGGCACCCCTTATCTGCAAAAAAAGATCTCCAAACTTCAGAAATAAAGGCCCTCCTTAACCTCAAAAAAAGGCCCTACTAACTGCAAAATAAAAAAAAAAATAGACCTAACTTCAAAAACATAAATCCTGGCTCGGCGCCTGTGGCTCAATGGGCTAAGGCACCAGCCATGTACACCTGAGCTGGCGGGTTCGAATCCAGCCCGGGCCCGCCAAACAACAATGACGGCTGCAACCAAAAAATGGCCGGGCGTTGTGGCGGGCGCCTGTAGTCCCA
>CAUYRH010015179.1:0-16861 GCA_963574655.1 Perodicticus potto | reverse complement strand
GTCAAGATGAGAGGCTAATTAAGGACACAACTCCCTTCACCATAGCTTCAAAGAAAATGAAATACCTAGGTATATACCTAACAAAGGAAGTGAAGGACCTCTATAAAGAAAATTATGAAATCCTAAGAAAGGAAACAGTAGAGGATCTTAACAAATGGAAGAACATACCATGCTCATGGCTGGGAAGAATCAACATTGTTAAAATCTCTATACTTCCCAAAGCAATCTACCTGTTTAATGCCATCCCTATTAAAGTACCAACATCATACTTTCAAGATTTGGAAAAAATGATTCTGCATTTTATATGGAACCAGAAAAAAACCCGCGTAGCTAAGGCAGTTCTTAGTAATAAAAACAAACCTGGGGGTATCACCATACCAAACTTTAGGCTGTACCACAAAGCCATAGTGGTCAAGACGGCATGGTACTGGCACAAAAATAGAGACATAGACATTTGGAATCGTATAGAAAACCAGTAAATGAAACTAACAACTTACAACCACCTAATCTTCGATAAACCAATCAAGAACATACCTTGGGGGAAAGACCTATTCAATAAATGGTGCTGGGAAAACTGGATATCCACATGTAAAAGATTGAAGCTGGACCCTCACCTTTCTCTACTCACAAAAATTGATTCAAGTTGGATAAAGGACTTAAATTTAAGGCCTGACACAATAAAAATCCTGAAAGAAAGCATAGGAAAAACACTGGAAGATATCGGCCTAGGAAAGACTTCATGAAGAAGACTGTCATGGCAATTGCAGCAACAACAAAAATAAACAAATGGGACTTAATTAAACTCAGAATCTTCTGTACAGCAAAGGAGACAACAACCAAAGCAAATAGACATCCTACGCAATGAGAAAGGACATTTGCAAATTTTGAATCAGACAAAAGCTTGATATCCAGGATCTATAGAGAACTCAAATTAATTCACATGAAGAAAGCCAACAATCCCATATATCAATGGGCAAGAGACATGAATAGAACCTTCTCTAAAGAAGACAGACGAATGGCTAACAAATATATGCAAAAATGCTCATCATCCCTAATTATTAGAGAAATGCAAATCAAAACCACCTTGAGATACCATCTAACTCCAGTGAGAATGGCCCACATCACAAAATCTCAAAACTGCAGATACTGGCGTGGATGTGGAGAGAAGGGAACACTATTACACTGCTGGTGGGATTGCAAACTGATACAACCTTTTTGGGGGAAGTATGGAGAACTCTCAAAGAACTCAAGCTAGACCTCCCATTTGATCCTGCAATCCCATTACTAGGCATCCCCCCAGAAGGAAAAAAATCCTTTTATCATAAGGATACTTGCAATAGACTGTTTATTGCAACTCAATTTACTATCGCCAAAATGTGGAAACAGCCTAAATGCCCACCAACCCAGGAATGGATTAACAAGCTATGGTATATGTACACTATGGAATACCATTCAGCCATTTAAAAAAGTGGAGACTTTGCAGCCTTTGTATTAACCTGGATGGAAGTGGAACACATTATTCTTAGGAAAGCATCACAAGAATGGAGAAGCATGAATCCTGTGTACTCAAGTTTGATATGAGGACGATTAATGACCATTATTGACACGGTGGGGGTGAGGGGAGGGGAGAGCAGAGAAAGAAAGAATGAGGGAGGAGTGAGGAAAGGAAGAGTGGAGAGAGGGAAGGAGCAACGGGGGTGGGGTCTTGGTGTGTGCCACACCTTTTGGGTGCAAAACACAATTGTAAGAGGGACTTTACCCAACAAATGCAATCAGTGTAACAGGGTTTCTTGTACCTTCAATGAATTCCCAACAATAAATAAATAAATAAATAAACAAAAAAAATTACAGACCAATGTAATAAATACCATAAATATTCTCAAGATGCTAAAGGTCACAGTATAAGGATATAGAAATCAAACTGTAAGAGAAAGCTTCCCAGAGGAAATAATACTTAGCTGACTTGGCTCGGCGCCTGTGGCTCAATGGGCTAAGGCGCCAGCCACATACACTTGAGCTGGCGGGTTCGAATCCAGCCTGGGCCTGCCAAACAACAATGATGGCTGCAACCAAAAAATGCCGGGCGTTGTGGCAGGCGCCTATAGTCCCAGCTACTTGGGAAGCAGAGGCAAGAGACTCGCTTGAGCCCAAGAATTGGAAGGTTGCCGTGAGCTGTGATGACACAGCACTCTATCCAGGGTGACAGCTTGAGGCTCTGTCCCAAATATATATATACACTTAGCTGACTTTTAAACAAATAGTAAAAGAACAAGAGAAGATGGGCAGTGAATTCCACAAAAAGGAATCATTTATAAAATCACACAGTGCCATCCTTGAAACAAAAAGGTGCACCATTTATAAAATCACAAAAGTGCCATACTTGAAACCCATATCAAGCTATAAATGAAAAGTTACTGTCCTGGTTTGCCTCCTAACCCATTGACATCTCTCTTAGAGTCTTCAGTTGAATCTTCTTTTTTCCCACCAATAAACACTGAAGCACTCCAATTTTATTTTTCCAATTCGTATATCTCCCCTCATATAGGCAACATCTCTAATTATAAACATTGATGACCACTTATCAATTTAGTATTTCTTAAGAAACTTGAAAATAGAACTACCAGATGATGCAGTGATCCCACCACTGGGTATATATCCAAAGGGTGGGAATTCAGTATATCGAAAAGATATTTGCACTCCTATGTTTATTAAGGCAATATTCACAAGAGCCAAGATAAGGAACCAACCCAAGTGTCCACGAATGGATGAATGAATAATGAAATATTGGTACATATACAGGATGAAATAGTATATAGCCACAAAAAAAAAAAAAAGGGGAAATCCTGCCTTTAAAAACAACATAGTTTGAAATGGAGAACATTCTATCAACTGAAATAAGCCAAGGGCAGAAAGACAAATCTTGCATGTTCTCATTCATGTGTGAGAGCTAAATATTAGAAATTGATCTCATACAGAGAGTAGGATGGTGGTTACCACAGACTGAGAAGGGTAGTGAGGAATGAGAATAAAGTGGAGTTAAAAGCATACTTACCTAAAATGAACACTGTCTGATGGCACAACAAAGTGACTATAATCAATAACAAGATGATGTGGGACAAACACACACATACACATAAACACAAATATGAAGTATTAGTTTGCCATTGAAAAGAAGGAAATCTTATCATTTGCAACACTGTGTAAAAAACTGGAGGACATTATGCCAAGTGAAGTAAACCAGAGACAGGAAGACAAATAGTGTGTGATCTCACCTATCCAGGGAGTCTAATATAGTTGAACTCATAGAAACAGAGCGTAGAATGGCGATGCCAGGGGCTGGGGGATGAGAGAAATGAGAACAAATTGATCAGTCTGGGGAACTAACGTAGAGCATGAGTAGTGACATGTGTGTTAATTAATTTTTGTATTAATCATGGAAACATCTATTAAATAAATCATGTTGTATACTTTGAATCTATGCAAGTTTCATAAATTAAATATTTTTAAATAAAAAATTAAGTTAAAATTAATTCTTTAAATGGCTTCCATTCATTTTATGCTCTCACTGCTTGAGATCTCAAGCAATCAATATTGGGTTTCCAGAAAATGTTTAATAATGACAAGAAAACAGAAGCTCTTTCTGTGACATGAGTCATCAGAGACACTCCATCCCTGGTCCACACACTAGAGGTAGGCCACCTTCACAGTCACCCACAGTACACAGCTGGCCCGACTGCAGATGGAGGAAGGGGACTCTCAGGAGCTTATATTTCAAGTGTAAGGAATATAACTCCCCATTCAAAAATGGTTTATTTTTCCCCCTATCATGCTTCTCCAGAATACCTTCTTCTAAAATAAAATCTTTCCAACAGAAGACAATTAATTCCTGTGAGAGAAAGCACCAGCTACAGAACAAGAACCCTAAGCCTTTATGGAAACCTCTTTAAATATCCATGCCGTGCAAGATAAAAATGATTTTGTCGTCATCCACATCATGGGCGGAGTGACTCATTTATATCTGTTTCTGTTACACTTTCTGTCTTTTGCACTGCAGGACTAGAGCCATACATAGGGAAACAATTTTTCAAAAGGTTTCAAGTAAATCTATTTTAATTCTAATACCAGGTTAAGGGAAATAAAAGTTTTAGGCTTATTAGGCCAGATAAAAATATTTCTACTTGAAGAACACCTTCCTTTTTCCAAACAGCTTTACCAAATGAAGCACAATTGATACACACACACACAAAAAAAAAAAAACACCTGCATATTTAATGTATATAATTTCTTAACAATTATTTATTTGATACTGAACTGTATGAACAGGCAATTTACAAGTGTGAAATATCTTTCACCCTTATACTTATTCCAAGAAGAGATCAATTTGAGAGGAGATTGTTTCTGAACACTCCGAGCATCATTAAGACCATCTAAATGCTAAGACCACTAAGGTAAGCTTTTTAATAGTATTGGTGTTCGTTAAATATTGTTACTTTTCTTATTTAGTAATCAGTATTTTTTTTAACACTTTGAATATAGTGATCAGTCTTTTATCCTCATTCCAATTCTTCAAAGAGAGTTGGTGAATATTATTATCCTAATTTGACAGTTGAAAATTTGAGGCTCATAGAGAGTAAGGAATTTTTAGAACCCAACTCTGATACCACACACCATGCTTTTTTGCCTGACACACCTCCTTAATTGTCAAGAGTAGTCATAAAGATTGTGAACAAAGTTTAAATACATGTGCCAGAGACATAAATATAAATACCTAATGGCATAAATCATCAGCTGTTTAGTCCCAGCACAAACATGGAGAACTCTTGCTGGGATCAGATGCTATGGATAATATAAATCTCTGTTGCCTCTTTGAGAATATTGAAAATACTTCTTCCTGAGTTCATTGGGGAGTTAAATGTTTCTCTAACTATCAAATCGTATTATCTCCTATACGCATTCACAAAATAAATCAAAGTCCTGTGTGTATCCACAGCATTGTGGTAGATTTTTTTCAATCAATTCTCATAACAAACTGTAAGGTGGCATTGTTATTCTCACTTTATAGGTAGGAAACAGGATGTAAGGTGCCAGGAGACATATCCCAGGTGAAAGAAGTTGCAAGTGGAAAAATCGTGATTCTAATGCAATATACTTCTGATCCTAAATCTATATACACTTAACTACTGTGGTACTCATTTTCAACATTTTGCCAAAGAGTTCATGATTTGGAGGGGCTCGTGATTTGGGGGGGCTCGAGAAAAGAACTGAAACAAAGGGAGAAGCTAAGATAAAATTTCCTTCAATTAATGCAATGTCACAATTTCTTTATATTTTGGAGTTCAAAGATGTCATTGTGTGTGTGCATGTGTGTGTACTGATGAAATTGCTCTATAAGAATTTGCCTCCTAAATAGTATTAGTTACAATCATAAAAGTCACGTCAAAAAGAGATTACCAGTTAAACATTGTTGATTATAACATAACGAAATGGGGTATGGGTTCAAAATTTGGAGAGGAAAAAATTAACCAATATAATCTTACCTAAATTTGACTGTGCCTTTTATCAGCTGTTTCATCTTGAACAGAATCTTTAACTTCCCTGTGCTCCTATTTCTAATGTGTAGTATAAGCATAAAAATGATGGTGGTAACAATTTTCCAGGTTTATAGGTGAGGATTAAATCAGCAACTGTCTGCAAAAGACATTTAGAACACACTAGTCCTCACTGTGTTTTAGTTAATATTATCATTAATATTACAACTATGAATGTTATGATGTTAATATAAGTAATTTTATAACTATTATTGTGGTACTCTAACCATTAACATTAGTCTCTGATATTGTTGTCTCATCTGAAAAATGAATGAAATAATGCCAACCACACAGGTTGTTAAAAGTGTTAACTGGAATGCTATGTACAAAGCACTTACTATTATACTATGTCTTGAACAAAGTAAGTAATCATTAAAAGTATATATTATTAGCTATTTATAAAGTTAATGAGATTTAGACAATAGCTATATGAATTCTTTCACAGTGGCTCTCATTTTTTTTTCTTTTTTTGCATTCCCATCTGAATGCCCAGTTAACTTCTTATGTCGACCATTCTACATGCTCTGCTCACTGGCATTTCTTTCTCTGCCTTCACCCCTTTGTGGAATCTCAACCCATTTCATCCAGACTCATGAAGACCTTTACCTGACAGTTATCCCACAATTTCTACTTCCTCAAATCCCTCTTCATCCTCCCAGTCATATGGTAAGTAACCTACCGATGTTCCTCATTTTCTAAAGAATAAAGAACAGGTTCTTTGGCTTTACAATCATGTCCTGTACATTCATCTTTCACCTCCCTTTTCAGGTTTAGCTGCTACTGTGTGTTCAGTCTGTTACTTCAAATTAGGCTCTTGGTCATCTCAGATGATTAAGTCTGCACAGACGATTTCTTGGCTCATGTGTTTACAAAAATTCCTCCTATCTATATTCTTAGCAGCACCTTCACCAAGGAGGTAATTTAAGTAATCTTCAAGAACAGAGAAACTTTCTTTGGAGGTGGGGACAGAGTCTCACTCTGTCATCCTGGGTAGAGTGCCATGGCATCATCATAGCTCACAGCAACCTCAAACTTGTGGACCCAAATGATCCGTAGTTGGGACTACAGGCACCCACCACAACACCCAGATGATTCTTTTCTATTTTTAATACAAGGAGGGGTCTGACTCTTGCTCAGACTGGTCTCAAACTCCTGAACTCAAGCAATCCTCCCACTTCAGCTTCCTAGAGTGCTAGGATTACAGTCATGATCCACTGTGCCCAGCTGTGAGAACCTTTATTTACATATCAAGAAAACCTTAAAAGAATTCACAGTATAATATTTATTAGAATGAAAAAGTGTAATAAAGTCAAAAATTTTTTTTCAGGTAATGTAATTAACCATCACATGAAATACATGGAAAATACAAACAATGTGACAGAGTTCGTTTTACTGGGGCTCACAGATAATCCAAAGATGCAGAAAATCATATTTGCTGTGTTTTTTGTCATCTACATTGTCACTGTGGTAGGAAATGTGCTCATTGTGGTCACAATCACTGCCAGCCCATCACTGAGGTCCCCCATGTACTTTTTTCTGGCTTATCTGTCCTTTATTGATGCCTGCTATTCCTCTGTCAATACCCCTAAACTGATCACGGATTCACTCCATGAGAAGAAGACCATCCTGTTCAATGGATGTATGACTCAAGTCTTTGGAGAACATTTCTTTGGAGGTGCAGAGGGCATCTTACTCACGGTGATGGCCTATGACCGCTATGTGGCCATCTGCAAGCCCTTGCACTACACCACCATCATGAACCGGTGTGTCTGTGGCCTTCTAGTAGGAGTGGTGTGGGTGGGAGGCTTTCTTCATGCAACCATACAGATCCTCTTCATCTTCCAGTTGCCCTTCTGTGGCCCGAATATCATTGATCACTTCATGTGTGATCTGAACCCTTTGCTCAGTCTTGCCTGCACTGATACCCACACTCTGGGGCTCTTCGTTGCTGCTAACAGTGGGTTCATCTGTCTGTTGAACTTCCTCCTCCTGTTGGTCTCCTATGTGGTCATCCTGCGCTCCCTAAGGAGCCACAGCTCAGAAGAGAGGCACAAAGCCCTCTCCACCTGTGTCTCCCACATCACCGTGGTCATCTTATTCTTCGTGCCCTGCATATTTGTGTACATGAGACCTGCAGCCACTTTATCTATTGATAAAGCAGTTGCTGTATTCTACACTATGATAACTCCCATGTTAAACCCCTTAATCTACACCTTGAGGAATGCCCAGATGAAAAATGCCATTAGGAAACTGTGTGTTAAAAAAGTTATTTCGGGTGACAAATAAATGTGTCTGGAGTCCAGCCAGAATTGATTCAACTGAGCTAAGTGTCAAAAGAATATTTTGGATAATCTCAAGGAAATGGTGTAATAAAGTCAATCTCAGTAAAAAAGTGTAATTTGAGGCTGCATTAATCAAAAAATGTTTTCAGGTGATGTAACATCACATGTACTACATGGGGATAGAGAAAACATCCATCCCATACCCTACCATCGATCCTGCCACTGATAGATTCTGCATTGAGGGAATAGAAATGATTCCAGAAAACAGGAGCAAATCTAACCCCGACAACCCTGTATGTTTAGGAAATTCTACCAAACTGGGGCCTAGTTTTACTAGCTTCATCCAGTATGTGGATTCATAGGTTATCTTTCTCCTTAAAAAAAAGAAAGAATAAAATATATTGGTATCAAGCAGTAATGTTAACAACACTCCACAGAGGTAAGCACTATTATATCCCCATTTCATAAGTGAGAAAAGTGACAGGAAAGAGAAGTTATCAAAATATGACTAATTTCCCAGACTACACTCTCACTTGCTATGATACTTTCCATTAAAATGATGATTTAAAGGTCAAGTAATTATACTGCTTAGCATCTTGGAACCAGAGACTATGCTGGGCACATTGTATATGTTAGTTATTGAACCAAAATACAATAATTTTATTACTAACTCCTTATTTATATATCACAATTGGTGATCATTCAATTCTTGAACCATTATGCTGTCTAGCTATTTTAGTATATATAAGACTATTTAACCTTTCCTGAGTAAGCAACAAAGTTTACATTTGTAAACAAACATTATATGTACAATGTTTCCATATGTTCTTGTGGGCTTCAGAACCATTTCCTATTGCTCATGTCATCCTTGTTATGACTCAAAGAAAGGAATGTTTGAATGTCAGACAGAAATTTCTATTTATTAAATATACAATTATAGTCCATAAAATAGTGCCTTTTAGATAACAATAGCACAAAATAGAACAATGTCTGGTACATAATAAATATTGAATGGATGAATAAAAATGTTAAGGAAGATGAATTCAATAAAACATAGAGGAAAAACTTGTACTGGAGACAAAGGAATTCTTTCTTACCCTTATCTGATTTGGACTCTAAAAACAATTCTAGCTGGACCTCTTGAGGAAAACACAGTTTGTTTTTACTCCTACTTACACTGAAGAATAAGTAAGAAATTGAAACAAATTCTCAGCATATTAGCAAATAGTCAACCTTGAAATTCTCTCTGCCATCCCAAGATTTCATGGTCTTATAATTGTGAACTGTTTCTATTTCAATGTTGCTCACTTTACTTTCTGGGAACATTTCATTATTGAAAATTGTTTTTAAAAACATGTGACTGCATGTATGCACAACGCTATTTCAGAATAAAGATATTCTATTCGTTCCTTCTGTGTCTTATTGATCAATCAAAAACTATTTTAAACACAAAGAAAGAGTCAGACACATTCATACTTTCTAGAGCTTTAGTGATCAATAAAGAGAAACCCAGGTCCTGCCTTCACAGAGCTCAGGATTCACCAAGAGACTCTCAGAAGAGGATAGAAAATTATAACACGTGTAAGATAATGGAAGCACAACGTGCTATGTGAGCATGTTGGAGGGATACATAACAAGGCTCTGAGGGTCAGGATACCAAAAGTGGGACCCAAAGGATGAAAAGGAGTCAGCAGAATGAATAGGCATGAGGCTGAGGGAAGAGGGCTCCCAGGAAGACAGGACAAAGACCAGGAGGCGAGGAAACCTAATGAGTGCCCTGTGGCCATGGTTATCAGTTCATCTACTCATTCAACAAGTATTTATTGAATCTCCCCCCACTGAGTGCAAGTGTCACCCTGGACACTGAGCTTGTAAAAGCTTGTAAACAGTAAGACTTGAGGCTGGAGAGACAGAAACAGGGAAGATCAGGAAAGGTCTGAGAATTGTGTTAAGGCCTAATGCTAAGGACCATGGGGGAAAGAGACATTGCAAGTACATCAGAACCTCCACAGTTTACCACTTCCCTGTCCTGACCACCTCCTTAAGTTGACCTCATCTTCACAGGCCGGACACGCACATGTACATATCACTACAGCAATTAATTAAAAGCTTAATTCCTTTCGTTGACCACTTCCGTACATCAACCAGTTTGTTACAGTCCCTTGGGTAGTTAACTTACAGAGGTTCCACTGTATTTTCAAGCCAGTGAGTGATGTGGTTAAATCTGAATTTTACAGTCTGGAAAATGAAATATAAAGGGTCAAGGCCAGAAGCAGAAGGACGGCTTGGAAGTTTTTGTAATGATTCAGGTATGAAAGGCTGGAGGCCTGATCCCTGATGCTGCCAGTGAGGATGAAAAGTGTGAGAGACATTACTGTGTCCAGCTCAAATCCCTTTTACTGGGCTAGTGCGCCCATGACCCAGCTGCTGTGAGTCTGGGCTGTAACAGCTCAGAGCCCTGCCCTCTTCTGGACAATTGCACTAGAGAAAGTAGGAAATACTTTATTTGGAGGATTTTACCCACCATCACAGTTCCAGCGACTGACTGGAGTGGGGTATAAGAGGTCAGCTCCTTTGCCTCAAGGTGGAACCAGTTCTGTAGTACAATGTTCACCCACAGGCCTATGGCTCTAGGCTGAAGCCAGACTCTAGTGGAGACCACATCCTTCCTTCCCTCTATCATAGTAGGTTTTTCTCAACTCCTCCTTAAAAGTCACTTTCATAAGAATTCTCATCTCAGCCTCCACATCTGAGGAACTTGAACTAACATGGACAAATAAAGAAGGCTTCTAAGAATATTTATGAATTACAAACAAAAGAACTCGATATAGGACGAATATCAGAGAGAGGGCAGTCACAGATGAAACTCCGCCCCTGGCTTAGATCACTAGATGGAGGGAACAGAGACAAGATTAATAATGATTTCGAATATGCTGAGTCACGTTCAAGTCACAGTGTAGTATTATATATATGGAACCTATCCTCAGAAACAAGATCTGGGGGACAAGTCATAAAGGCAGAATAGTGGCTTCCAGGCGGGTGGGGTATGAGAGCATCAGGGGGATGTTGGTCACTAAGTTTAGTTAGACAAGATGAGAAAGTTCTAGGGGTCTATTTACAGTATTTTGACTCCAATTAATAATATTACACATACTTGAAACTTGCTACGAGGGTGGATCTTACTAAAATAAAATGGTAGCTATGTGAAGTAATGGGTATGTATGTTAAATAGCTTGATGGTGGTAATCATTTTACAATGTATGCCTTATCAAAACATCATGCTGCACACTATAAATATATATAATTTTTTTTTTTGGTAGAGGCTGGGTTTGAACCCGCCACCCCTGGCATATGGGGTCAGTACCCTACTCCTTTGAGCCACAGGCGCCGTCCTAAATATGTATAATTTTTATTGTCAATATCCCTTAATAAATCTAAAAACTATGAAAGTCAAATTTTATGATGCAATTACTTTATAGTATGTATTTGGATTTCTATCATAAAGATATCGGTGTTTGTGATCAATATCTTCTTAAATAAAAACCGTTTCTGAAAAGCATAAATTAAGTTGGTGGCAATTTTTAGGACTAAGTTAAAGTACAAAATCATGCAGGAATGAGCTAGAGATAGAAGTACGGTGGTCTGAGGAACAGGGATAAAAAGGAGAGTAGAGAGTGAAATAACCCTGCTAAAATAGGCTTTTTATCTCTGTTTATGAAAATTAAAGTTGCCCTATAATATAAGGAAACAGAATTACATGAAACAAAAGTTAAACTTGGCCAGGTGTGGTGGCTCATGCCTGTAATCCTAGCACTCCGGGAGGCCGAGGCCAAATGCTCACTTTGAGGTCGGTGGTTCAAGACTAGCCTGAGCAAGAGCAAGACCCTGTCTCTACTAAAAACAGAAAAATTAGCCAAGGTCAGTGTCATGCACCTGTGGTCCAGGCTGCTTAGAAGGCTGAGGCTGCTGGAGAATCCCTGGAGCCCAGGAGTTTGAGGTTGCAGTGAGCTACAATGATGCCACTGCACTCTATCCTAAGAGACAGAGGGAGACTGTCTCAAAGAAAAAATAAAGTTAAACTTACCTAAACAATGAAGTACAATGTGCATATGAGTCAGCATTTACTAAGGCGGTTCACCGACTCATCTTCTTTTTTTTTTTTTTTTTTTTCACCTAATCATCTTCTGTAGGACCAGCTGAACTTGCTCAGCAAGTAACCCATATGAATATTTTAACATATATTATATTGAAGGCTATGTTAACCAGTTTGATGGAAGTACTTCAAATTGTATATAAAACCGGCACATTGTACCCCATAATTGCATTAATGTACATAGCTATGATTTAATAAAAAAAAAAAAAAACACATATCACTAGCTTCATTGACCACCATTGTATCCAAACTGGGCATATTCATTAATTTTCTAACAATTAGATGAGGCACGGTGGCTCACACCTGTAATCCTAGCACTCTGGGAGACTGAGGCATGTGAATTGCCTGAACAAGAGCAAGACCTCATCTCTAAAAACTAGCTGGGTGTTGTAGAGGGCATCTGTAGTCCCAGCTACTCAGGAGGCTGAAGGAAGAAAATTGCTTGAGCCTAAGAGATTGAGGTTGCTGTGAGCTGTGACACCACAAGTACTTTACGCCAGGGCAACTGAGTGAAACTCTGCCTCAAAAAACAAAAAAAAATTTCTCACAACTCTAAAATGAGTCAAAAGACATGCTAGAGTTTTGCCCTAGGAATCTGTCCTGGCTTCTTTTTCTTTTTCTTTTTTCTTTTTTTCTTTTTTTTTTTTTTTTTGAGACAGAGTCTCACTATGTCGCCCTTGGTAGAGTGCTGTGGCATCTTAGCTCACAGCAACCTCAAAATTCCTGGGCTCAAGTGATTCTCTTGCCTCAGCTTCCCAAGAGCTGGGACTACAGGCGCCCGTCACAATGCTGGCTTTTTTGTTGTTGCAGTTGGCCCCGGCCAGGTTCGAACCCACCAGACCCCGTGTATGTGGCTGGCGCCATAACCACTGCGCTATGGGCCCCACTACTCCATCATTTCTTTAGTATTTTTGTGCCATATATCTGTGTTGTTGACTTACGTGTGAATTTGCCTTTCTGCCAGATGAATGTTTCATCACCTTTGCATACCAATTCTGCTTTTGTTCCTGAACGCTATTTCAAATTTTTCAATAATATTCCTTCTTTATAAATTCCTACCTCCTTTCTGGTGCCGAAATCTAACTTTTAGAGACCCATCAGAAACCTTTGTGATTAGATCACTGGGGGAAACCTAAAAGAAAAATTATATGGAATTATAACAAATTGGGTTTATACAAAATCTTTCCATAAATTGGGTTCTTTTTATTCCTTTTTTTAGACTCTACAATAAAAAGTAGTAGGTAGGAGGAGCTACCTACTACCATCAAAGAAAAGTAATTTTTAGAGCTGTGCAATGAGCAGAAAGTATGTAGGATAAAAGTCATATCTCGATTTATATTTCAATTCTGCTGTGAACTTCTGGTTTGGTTAGATCATGCCATGTCTCTGAGCTTCAATATCCTATAAAACATGCTGTAAGAATTAAGGATAAAACTTGTGCATCCATGACCTATTTATTGCCTCTCAGCTCCAAATACACTCTTACCTGCCTGTTTCATGTTAATAAAAATGGACCCTATAGACATTTGTCCCCTCTACTTAGTGTTAAGCTTCACAGCATAGAGCATTGGAAAGGGCATCTCTTCCTGATTTAAATATCTTTTTGTTTTCATCTTGCTCCATGTAGCTCCCAAGGTTGTAAGGGGTGGAGCAGGGACAGGCAGGGAGGGACATCTAGGGGTGCTCAGCAACAACAACTTCATGGACAATTTCCCTTTCAATTGCAATGACAACTCTGCAGGGAGATTGCAGTGAACCACACTGACACTCCAGAAATCGGTTTCCGAAGTCCACCTATCTGTTAACTGTTGCTGGATGTTTTCTAGCAGCCTTGGGCCACCTGTCCCTGAAAGGATTGTTTCCTGCTCACCAATCCATATTTCGTCTTTTAGCAGCCTCAGCCCACCAGCCTCACAGAGGGAGGCTCCCAGCTTGTAGCCAGATAACTTTCTTCTCAGCTTCTGTCCAGCTACCATGATGTAGTTGTGGCCTAAGACTACCCAGCAAACTTGTCTACCTTCCAAAGGGCAACAAATACTGCCTTCTTCAAATTATTAGAATCCCAGTCTTGGAGAGAGAGCCAACCTCCTAAATGTATTCCTTTCTTAGATACTTATCTCTTGTGCCCAGGGCATCCCTTAAATCATTTTCTCTTGTATATTTTACACCTTTTTGGTTTTGTGAGACAGAGTCTCACTATGTCACCCTCGGTAGAGGGCTGTAGCATCACAGCTCACAGCAACCTCTAACTCTTAAGCGATTCTCTTGTCTCAGCCTCCCAAGTAGCTGGGACTACAGGCACCCACCACAATGCCCAGCTATTTTTTTTTTTTTTTGGTAGAGACAGAGTCTCACTTTATCGCCCTAGGTAGAGTGCCATGACATCACACAGCTCACAGCAACCTATAACTCCTGGGCTTAGGCCATTGTCTTGCCTCAGCCTCCCGAGTAGCTGGGACTACAGGCGCCCACCACAATGCCCAGCTATTTTTCTGTTGTGCAGTTCAGCCGAGGCCGGGTTTGAACCCGCCACCTTCAGTATATGGGGCTGGTGCCCCACCTGATGAGCCACAGGCACTGCCCAACACCCAGCTATTTTTTCATTGCAGTTGACATTGTTGTTTGGCAGGCCCGGGCCAAGCTCAAACCCGCCAGCCCTGGTGTATGTAGCCAGCACTCTAACCACTGAGCTATGGGCACTGAGCCCATATTTAATACCTTTATATAGTTAACAATTATACGTAAAACTTTCACTGCTCATGAGTGGCGTCTGTGGCTCATGGAGAAGGGCGCCGGCCCCATATACTGAAGGTGGCAGGTTCAAACCTGGCCTCGGCCAAACTGCAAAACAGAAAAATAGCCGGGCGTTGTGGCGGGCGCCTGTGGTCCCAGCTGCTCGGGAGGCTGAGGCAAGAGAATTGCCTAAGCCCAGGAGTTGGAGGTTGCTGTGAGCTGTGTGACGCCAGGGCACTCTACCAAGGGCAATACAGTGAGACTCTGTCTCCACAAAAAAAAAAAAAAAAAAAAAACTTTCACTGCTCAAATTAAGGAAGTTGTGTGGTTTTCTGATTGAACCCTAACTGGTACAATATGGAAAATACTTAATATAACCAGTCTCAAAATCATTAAGTAAAATGTATCTTCTCTTATTATATAATAAATGTTTAATGAACAATAAAATTGACAAATGAAGTTATTTTAAGGCCAGATTCCAAAGTAAAGGAACAACACAGGTTATTTTCAATAGTCAGTAGTAGCCAACATCTCAAAGTTACAGAATAATATTATTTTATTACCACATATCAATCCAATATTCTACATTCATAGTTTTAGCATCTAGAGATGTCTCAGATTTCTAGGTACTTGATAAATATTTATTGATTAAGAAGCAATATTGATGATGACGAGAGGGTGGGATGAGAGACAATAAGTCTGGATTAGTTCAAGATTTAGCTTTATGCTTTAGCAACTGTCTGGAGCTCCTTGTTAGAGTTGATACCGTCATCTATAGATCAAGAAGCTTACACACATATTAGTTCTATATGTAATGAATACTCAGGGATCTTATTTAATCATTATTTGAGGTCACTTTTTTTCTCCAGAGCTTCCTTATTGCATTTTTTACCTCAGCATTTCTGAGGGTGTAGATCAAAGGATTTAACATAGGGACCACCATGGTATAAAAGACAGCAACAGCTTTGTCAACGGGCAGAATGGCCACAGGACGCAGATACACAAATATGCAGGGCAGAAAGAATAAGACAACCACAGTGATGTGAGAGATACAGGTGGAGAGGGCTTTGCGCCTCCCCTCCAAGCTGTAGTTCCTCAGAGATAGCAGGATGATCACGTAGGATACCAGCAAGAGGAGGAAGTTCAACAGGCAGATGAACCCGCTGTTGGCAGCAACAAAGAGACCAAGGGTATGAGTGTCGGTGCAGACAAGGTTCAGCAAAGGGTACAGGTCACACATGAAGTGGTCTATGACATTGGGGCCACAGAAGGGCAGCCAGACTGTAAAGAGGATCTGGATGGTCGCGTGGAGAAATCCCCCCAGCCAGGCCACGCCCAGGAGGAGCGCACACAGCTGGCGGCACAGGACAGTTGCGTAGTGCAGAGGCCTGCAGATGGCCACGTAGCGGTCATAGGCCATCACCGTCAGCAGGATGATCTCTGTAGCTCCGAAAATGTGTTCTGCATAGACTTGAGCCATACACCCGTTAAAAGAGATGATTTTCTTCTCATGAAGGGAGTCCACGATCAGCTTAGGAGCTGAAGAAGAAGAATAAACTGTGTCTATCAAGGAAAGGTGGGTCAAGAAG
Source organism: Perodicticus potto (assembly GCA_963574655.1). Lineage (NCBI taxonomy): Eukaryota > Metazoa > Chordata > Mammalia > Primates > Lorisidae > Perodicticus > Perodicticus potto. Next base: position 516 of record CAUYRH010015179.1, on the reverse strand, counting down.
AAGTACATGGGGGAGCTCAGAGCCTGGCTGGTGGCGATGGTAACCACGATGAGCAGGTTGCCTGAGAGCGTTATTATGTACAGAATCAAAAATACCACGAATGTGAGTTTCTGCATCTTGGGGTCCTGTGTGAGACCTATTAAAATGAATTCAGTCACATTCCTTTTGTTTTCCATCTGTGACACGGGAGTGATATTTTACCTTTAGAAAATAGAAAGAAAGCTCTTCTCTTCTTCTTCTCCTCCTCTCTTCTCTCCCCCCCTCACCCCGTGTGTCCTCTCTCTCTCTCTCCCTTCTCCTCTCTTCCCCCGTTTCTCTTTCTCTCTCCCCTCCTCCTGAATGCTGCCCTGCAGCTTCCCCCACCAATAAATACCTTTTGTACAAGCCTTGGTGGTCTGTGAGGTTTGTGCCGGTTGAGTGCCCCCCTTTCATCTGGTGTCAGAAGAGGGTTCTAATTAGGGAATGCTCCAAGTCCCTGAGAGTTCCCTGTCTTCTTCTCGCACTCCCAGCACTCAC
>CAUYRH010015176.1:0-17461 GCA_963574655.1 Perodicticus potto | reverse complement strand
TGGATAGAGTGCTGTGGCATCACAGCTCACAGCAACCTCCAATTCCTGGGCTCAAGCGAGTCTCTTGCCTCCGCCTCCCAAGTAGCTGGGACTACAGGCGCCCGCCACAACGCCCAGCCATTTTTTTTTTTTTTTTTTTTTTGGTTGCAGCCATCATTGTTGTTTGGCGGGCCCGGGCTGGATTCGAACCCACCAGCTCAGGTGTACGTGGCTGGCACCTTAGCCTGTTGAGCCACAGGCGCCGAGCCTTCTTTATGGATCTTTATAGTTGAGCCAATTTGCATAAATTTGAAAACTCAGTAATTTTAAAACAATGCTTTCTATACTATTTAGGGGCAAAAATTCTTTAAACATCTGTATTTAATAGGCCTTTTAAGGCCTTTCAATAGGGAAGCCTTACTTTCTTTCAAGGGATTTTTACCAACTTTATTCTTATCCAGAGCCTTTATTCCTAGCTAAGTAAAGGTCCTAATGGCAGACATCTGGAATGTGGATGGACACTTAGAAAAATTGTCATAAGTTCTGATTGCTGCATTAAAAAAGATAAAACAGTTGTATTGTCATTCAATGCCTTCTTAAGACTAAGGTATGGTTAAAGTTATGCTGTTCATTACTTGTTGTCAGAATGCATTTATAAACATTTGGACAGTTTGGTAGAAATATTCCCCCATAAAGACTAAAACAGAAGAAAAATGGTTAAAACCTTAAGCCTCTATAACCATTTGGATATTTTAAAACTAGATTATGTTTTTTTTTTTGTTTTAGCCATTTATTTATTTATTTATTTATTGTATTGTATTTTTTGCAGTTTTTGCCTGGGGCCAGGTTTGAACCTACCACCTCCGGTATATGGGGCCGGCGCCCTACTCCTTTGAGCCACAGGCGCCACCCAAAACTAGATTATGTTAAGAGAATAATGCTGTTCTAGTTAAAATGCTCAGGGGCTTTATAGAAACTGACATAAAGATAAATACCCAGTTGGATTTATTTGCTTTGTTTGAGACAGGGTCTCTCTATTATTACAAAAGAGAAATAGTAACTCAACTGTGTATCAGAATCCTGGCAATTGTTTTTTATGCAACATAACCCTATACATTTTCCATCATATGTCTTGTATTGGGAATTTCCCTGAGAACGAAATTTGGCCAGAGGGATTAGTTTACTAAGAGTTGGTGATTTTTAAGACCAGAATTGTAAAGAAAGAGATGAAGATCATGATAAAGAGAGATTAATCAAGAGGAATTTGGTGGGCAAATTGATGTACTTTCTAATTGGCTATTTAAAGGGACAAAGTAGAATAAATAAAAAGAGGAAAGGTATCAACAACAAGTGAATCTCTGCTTTGTGTTCTATAAGTCTGTTCCTCCTGACGCCTGCGTTACTTGAAGTACAGATTGGAGCAAATTGATCTCAGTGGCTGAATTTCTCAGAAAGTAACACTCTTATTCTCCTTCCCATCACTTCGCTTTTTCCAATCCAGTTAGAATGTTTAACAAAATTTTCTAAACATAATTTTCATAGACCCCAGACCCTCTATAATATAACTAAGCCTTATAATAATACATTTAACATGTTTTAAAGAGACTAAGGATTAGAAAATCTTTGCTAATTCATACAAATGAAATGAATGGAGTAGGGCCTTGACTTTCTAAAACGTTTTAACATTTTTTGGCTGTTGAATTAAGGAAATGTATTTTTTCCTGAGAATGCTACTTGGAGATGTTAAGGGCATTTTGGAGGGTCACAAATAACTATTACTTTTAGATTATTAACATCATTTATGAGAGAGGCTATAAACAATTATAATTAGGACCATTCAGCTTATGTTATATCATAATTTTCATTATTTTGTCATAATTTTGATTACCAGTCTGAAATAACTGCAGAAACTTAAGAGTTTATATTGTAATGATGCAGGACTCAAAACAGGCACAATTAATTCTGGAACAAAAAATTCATTCCGAAGAGGAGGCCCAACGGTGGTATCCGGGAAGCCAATTTCATGTCCTATAATGCATTGTAACAAGGAATTTGACAATGGGCACCTTCTCTTAGGACATTTGAAAAGGTAAGTAGGGTATTCAGAATAGTGGATGCTGAAAGCGAGATACCTGTCATTATTGTTATAGCATTATATGTATTCCAAACTCAAATTGGGTTTTTTTGCCATTATGATATAATTATTCCTAATTTACGTTTCTTAAATTTCCTAGAAGGCTTGCTGAAGTCACATTTTTCTTTTTCTTAAAATTTTTTTATTTTTATTAAATCATAGCTGCGTACATTAGTGCAGTCAAGAGGTACAATGTACTGGTTTCATATACAATCTGAAATGTTTTCATTAATCTGTTTAACATAGCCTTCATGACATTTTCTTAGTTATTGTATGAAGACATTTGTATTCTGCATTTAGCAAGTTTTGCTTGTACCCTTCTAAGATGCACCATAGGTGTGGCCCCACCAATTACCCTCCTTTTGAAGTCACGTTTTTCTAATGATATTCTGTCTTTTTTTTTTTGGAGACTCTTACTTGCTTGCCCAAGGCTAGAGTGAGTGCCATAGTGTCCGCCTAACTAATAGCAACCTCAGACTCCTGGGTTCAAGTGATCCTAAGCCTCCCAAGTAGCTGGGACTACAGGCACCTGCCACATCACCTGGCTACTTTTTTCTATTTTTAGTAGAGAAGGGGCCTCACTTTTGTTCAGACTGGTCTTAAACTCCTGAGCTCAAGAGATCTTCCTGCTTCAGCCTCCTACAGTGTAGGATTATAGGTGATACTCTTTTTTCTTTACAAGTATGGTTTTTAAGATGTGTTTTCCCCTAGTCTATTTCATAAAATTCTGAATAGATTTTTTACATTGAAGTTCAGTTGGATCAGTTTTAGAGAGATGTAGCCAATAAATATAAATTTCAATAGACATAGAGCACTTAACATAATTTGATCTAGTCTGAAGAAAGTTAATATGGCATTACAAAATAAGGGCTTAAGGCAAATCAATGTAAGCAAAATTAATAATAAAGAAAAACTTTATTTATGAAACCCATTTTGTCAATGTATTGAGTTTTCAAATAGTAGAGCTTAAGAAAGTGGATATCAAGGGAATATGGTTTTAAAGGTATTAAACACTCTTTCCCCATAGTCTCCCTTTATAATAACAGCTGAAAGATGAGAACTGGACAGTTTGGCTCTCTAAGCCATTGTCTTTTCCAGATGTCTCACTGTAATGGGTAAGATGAAAATTAAAAGGATTTAAAAGCCATTCATAGGAAATAAAGGTGTGCCGGAAATATTAATGTGAGATTATTATTACAGTAGTTCATTTAAGTTTATTTGTGAGACTTAGGGTAACCAAAGCAAGAAGTAAAAGATGATGGGCTTGTATTTTTCAAATTGGAAGCTTTACTAATTTGGCAAGAAACTCCTAAATTGATTTTGTTGGATTGTGAGTATTTTTATTTATTTTTTTGAAACAGAATCTCACTCTCTCACCCGGGCGGGAGTGCAGTGGTGTTATCATAGCTCACTGCAACTTCAGACTCCTGAGCTCTGGTGATCTTCTGCCTCAGCCTCCCAAGTAGCTGGGACTATAGATGCCTGCCACTATACCTGGCTAGTTTTTCTATTTTCATTAGAGATAGGGTCTCACTCTTGCTTAGGCTATTCTCCACCTGGATCTTGAGTACTTTTATGAAATCTTGAGCTAATTGGTCATCAGCAGTTGAGGGGGTTACCTAGTATACGGTCGCCACTTGATATGGAGCCTTCTTAAATATGAAGAACATTATTTAATTTTCAAGTAGAAAAGTGTAGCATTCTGCATGTATTTATGTGTTTAGCTTCACAAATGTAACCACATAGTTTTTCCTCTGGAATGCAGATTTTTCTTACGTACCTCTCTTTTCCGAGCAGGTTTGATCACTCACCATGTGATCCAACAATTACCCTACATGGACCTTTCGTCAGTTCCTTTGCTTGTGTAGTATGTTACAAAAAATTTGTTACTCAACAGCAATATAAGGATCACCTTTCTACTAAGGTAAGAGCATGTGCTAAGTTAAGAGTATTCTTTTTCTGGGTAGCCATCAAGTTGGGTGTGAAGGTTTTTTTCTTGCTGCTGTTAAAGTTGCAATCACTAGTGATATACATATGGATAAAAATTATGTTTGTCTATTGAAATAAAATGATTTGGGCCATTGAATTAATGTTCACAGGTAAACCTGGTGGCTGAGAGCCAGCAGTCCTTGAGATTATCATCAAAATTCTTCCTTTTGGCTTAACGCTTGTAGCACTGTGGTTACTGCACCAGCCACATACACTGAGGCTGACAGGTATGAATCTGGCCCAGGCCAGCTAAACAACAATAACAACCGCAACAAAAAGTAGCTGGGCATTTTGGCAGGTGCTTATAGTCTGAGCTACTTGGGAGGCTGAGGCAAGAGAATCGCTTAAGCCCAAAAGTTTGAGGTTATTGTGAGCTGTGATGCCACTGCACTTTACCAAGGGCGACGGTGAGACCCTGTCTCAAAAAAAAGAAGAAGAAAAACAAAATCTTTCCTTTCATGGAGTTACTCTGTGAAATTATAGTAAATTACTTTCTTCAAGATCTTTTATGAGCTAGTTAGATGATGAAGAACTAAAAACCTATTCTCTAATTTTCTTTTTTGTTTGTTTTGTTTAAGACAGAGTCTCACTTTATCGCCCTCAGTACAATCCCATGACATCTTAGCTCACAGCAACCTCAAACTCTTGGGCTCAGGTCATGCTCTTGCCTCACCCTCCCCAGTAGCTGGGACTACAGGCGCCCACCACAACACCCAGCTATTTTTTAGAGACTGGGTCTCCGCTCTGGCTCAGGCTGGTCTCGAACCTGTGAGCTCAGGCAGTCCACCCACCTTAGCTTCTGGAGTGCTGTTCTTTTATTTTTGAGGCAGAGTCTTACTCTGTCATGCCTGGCTAGAGTGTAGTGGCATCAGCCTAGCTCATTGCAACTTTAGATTCCTGTGCTAAAGTGTTTCTCCTGTGTCAGCCTCTCATGTAGCTGGGGCCACAGGTGTGCTTCACCATACCCAGCTAATTTTTTCTATTTTTAGTAGAGATAGGGTCTCGTTCTTGTTCAGCTTGGTCTTGACCTCCTGAGCTCAAGCATTCCTCCTGCCTTGCATTCCCAGAGTGCTAGGATTACAGGCATGATCCCTTGTATGTGACCTAAAAACCTATTCTTAAGTCTACTACCTTTCACTGCCTATTGAAACGTTAGGGCCAGGTAGAAAGTAACTTCTTTATGAATGCTAGAATTAAGAAATAGATCTAATAATTAAAAGGCTGTGTCTCTTACTAAGTGTTAAGTCTCAAGGGACATGAGTTGATTCATGGACATGCAAATCCATGTAATGTAGCACTCTAATAGATTTTTACCATATTTGATAGTAGATATATCTTTAATGACTAACATTGCAAAAATATTACATGTTCATTGTGGAAAAAATTTTAAATGTTAACCAAAAATGTAAGAAATTATCCTTAATTTCACAGAGATAACCACTGTTAACATTTTAATATATATATTTTTACTGTTTCTCCACATATAGATATTTATTTTTACATAAGATATCTAAATTGTTTTGTGATTAAAAGCAGTAATGTGTTGCAAACATAAATGCTTAAGTATTTGTTGAATCAATGCATATATATTTCTGCATTTTAAATCAACGAATAGGGTGGTGCCTGTGGCTCAGTGAGTAGGGTGCTGGCCCCATATACAGAGGGTGGCAGGTTTGAACCCAGCCCTGGCCAAACTGCAACAAAAAAATAGCTGGGCTTTCTGGCGGGTGCCTGTAGTCCCAGCTGTTCGGGAGGCTGAGGCAAGAGAATCCCCTAAGCCCAGGAGTTGGAGGTTGCTATGAGCTGTGATGCCACAGACTCTACTGAGGGCAATAAAAGTGAGACACTATCTCTAAATAAAATTTCTTCTTTTTTTATTGTTTATAAGATTTCTGGAATTGCTTGTCTTGTAAAATCATCGTGGTCTATGAGTTTATAATAGTTCGAACTTTGTTATTTCATTTAATTCATTGCTTAATTACTGTTTTCCCACGAATGATTATACTGTGGTTAATATGTTAGCATAGCAGTATTCCCAGATAGTTTTTTGTTTGTTGGGAGGTTGGGCTTTAGTGGGGCAGAGTTAATACTTTGCATGAAATATCTTATTTTATAACAGTAAAATTGCTTTCTCTTTTGTGATTTTTTTTGAGGTGAAATTTAAGTTTTTGTGTGAGTAATATTATTATACCTTTCTTGAGTGTCTTGCTTGTACTGTATCACATTATACCTTTGTTAAATTCTTAATAAAATGTTCACTTGTTAAAAAAAAAAAAAAGAAAGAAAGAAAGAAAAAAAGAAAATTAAATCACAGGTCCAGGAAATCCAGTATCAGAATTATAGATTATCAAGAAAAAATCAAGAAAATAGAGTAAGAGATCATAAGCAACATTTATTTTATTTTTATTATTTTTTATTTTTTTAAGACAGAATCTTACTTTGTTGCTGCTGGTAGAGTGCTGTGGCATCACAGCTCACACTCAAACTCTTGGGGTCAAAAGATTCTCTTGTCTCAGCCTACAGAGTAGCTGGGACTACAGGTGCCAGCCACAACACCCAGCTATTTTTAGAGATTAGGTCTCAGCTCTGGCTCAGGCTGGTCTTGAACTCATGAGCTCAGGCAATCCACCTGCCTCAGCCTCCCAGAGTGCTAGGATTACAGGCTTGAGCCACCATACTCTGCCTATAACCAACATTTCTTAGAATGAAAAGATGTTCGTTTCCACTTTGAAAGGCCCACTAAATACCCAGTAGAGTAGAAGAACACAGACTCACCCAAAGGCCCATAAATTCAGATAAAGAAAAGCTTCTGCAAATTAGAGAGGGAGAAAGAAAAAGAAAGAAAACCACATTAAAAGTTTCAGGATTCAGAATGGCTGGGTACTTCTCAATACCAACATTGGAATCCAGAAGACAGGAGAGAAATGCCTTCCAAACTGTGAAGGAAAACTTCTTCCAACTTAGAAGTCAATATTCAGCCACCAATTGCAGGTGAGGCAAAATCTACACACGTTTAGAAATGTAAGGTCTCCACTATTCCACCATAAAAAAGATGGAGACTTTACATTTTTTGTATTAATCTGAATGGAGTTGAAAAACATTCTTCTTAGTAAAGTATCACAAGAATGGAAAAGCAAGTATCCAATGTATACAATACTAACATGAAACCAACAGATAAACAACTACATGTCCACATGAGAGAAACATACAATTCAAGTAGAAAGAGGGGGGAGGGGAGGAGGAAGGAGGATTGGTAAGCTCTCACCTAACGGGCACAACGTAAGGGTACACAGCACACCCCCTGGGCGAAGGGCTCTACTACAGCTTGGACTTCACCTAACAAACACAAACTTCGTTAGCTGATCATTTGTACACACATATTAATCTGAAATATAAAAAATAAAGTCAACACTAAAAAAAAGAAATGTAAGGTCTTTAAAAATGTGCTTTTCATGCACTTTCTCAGGAAGCTATTGAAGATGCTCTCACCAGAGTGCGAAGAATAGTGAAGAAGAATCCTCTCCTCTCTATCATATATGTATGCTAGAAGAGGATATTCAAAACAGGAGAGCAAAGGGGAGATTTCCAAGATGATGGTGAAGAGTGTTTCCTGATGATGGCTGGGTCCTAAGTGGAGAAAATGAATTAAAAAGTGGGATTCAAGAGGCTGGCATGCCATGACTGTCATCCTGATTTTGACTGCTACTATAACATCGTTTAACTGAGACAAAATTACTAGGGGACATTTTCTAATGACAACGAGGAAGGAGGAAGAGGGAAGAAAAGAAGAAGGAGAAAGAGGAATGGAAGAGGGATGGGAAGAGGGAAGGAAAGGGCAGAAGGAGGAGCGGGAAAAGGAGGAGGTCAAGGAGGAAAAGAAGGATAAGAAGAGGCTCAGCACTCGTAGCACAGTGGTTACAGCGCTGGCCACAAGCACAGAGGCTGACGGTTCGAATCTGGCCCCGGACAGCTAAACAACAATGACAACTGCAACAAAAAATATAGCTGGGTGTTGTGGCGGTGCCTGTAGACCGAGCTACTTGGGAAGCTGAGGCAAGAGAGTCGCTTAAGTCCAAGAGTTTGAGGTTGCTGTGAGCTGTGATGCCCCGGCACTCTACTGAGGGTGATGTAGTGAGACACTGTCTCAAAAAAAAAGGTAAGAAGAGTAAGATATGAGTTCAGAAAGCCCATCCAGGTCTGGAATAAGATTAAAAGTAATTCAAAAAGACTACCATCCAGCCAGAGTAGAAGAAGAAAAGTCTTAAAGAGCAATTTCTCAAAAAATATACACAGGGACCGATAGGTTGGGTGTTGTGACTGGCTTCATGGAATGTTTTGTTTTGAAGGGTCATTAGAAGAGATGGAAATAATTAAAAATAGGTACAAAGAAAACTAAGCAAACAAAAAAAACCAAGCATTATCAACTTTAAGCGAAATATAGGGAAGGAAAGAAAAATAACTATGATACAATGCTGCGTTATGAAAAACAGAATGATTGCAACGTTGATTTAACCAAAATTGTTAACTATGTATTAGAACTACATGAGGAAGCTGAGAAGGAGTCAAAATGCCAACACTGTGGGGAGCTTCCATGTTATATCTTCCATGACAAGAATTCAGCAGACAATGTCCAGAATGGACAATGCAAGACACAGTAATATGAGCAAAGTTTGTAGAACTTCAGCAATGTGTAAGCACCAGAAGGGACTTAAAAGAGCTGTAAGTGGCTGCCTTTGGGGAGAGGCTCCATGACAAGGAAGAAAGGGTGAGTCAGGAGACTGCTGAATTTTATAATTAATTTTTACTCGTATTTTTAAACTATATACATATAAAGTTTTTGTTTAAAAAATTTAATTAAAAAAAAAAAGTAAAATGCCAGAGTTCCGATACAAATAGCCTCTCAGGTGATCCATTTGAATATTAAAAATAATCCTGGTATTATTCGAAACCCCTGGCCAGGGAGAGGGACAGTGTAGAGAACATGTGGAACAGCCCAGATGTTTTCACCTTCACATTTCCCCCTCACTTCTGTAGTGCTTTCCTCCTTTGTAATTGTTTGAATAGTCTCATCGTCTCATCATCTCCAACTTCCAGAATTTCTTCCATAGGTAAAAAAAGATCTGCCACCTGTCCACATTATTTCTCTGAATGCCAATAGTACCCTCTCCCAAGGAATAAGAAAATACTACTCATTATCAAGGTAATGATAGTATTGATGCCTTGATAATGAGTAGTATTTACTGCCTTGAATAATCAAGGAACCTCCCCATGGTACAGTACTTTACTATCTTCAATGTGCTTTCTCATGATTTTATTTTGACCCTGCAACAGTCCAGAAAGGTGGACCAGGCAGAAGCTCAGAGAGTTTATGTGACTTCCCTGAGATCACTCAGCTGATAACAAACAGCAAAGCCACCAGCAGAGGAAGTCACTGGTGACTGTCTCTCCACCTACCACGCCATGGCTTATTTTCAAATTTCATACAGTCTCCATTTGTTTAATTCCTCCAACTGTAGGCAGCCAAACAACCAGATGGTAAGGAAGAAAAGAAAAGGGTTGTGTATAAGTTTACTTCTTGGAATCCTGGTACTGTGGCCAGAGCCAGTCTTAGAACAAGCTGCCCTTTTGACCACATCAACCCCAGAACCTGTCAGACAAACAGCCCAAATATGAGGTCTTAGAGCTTTTTCACATTCAAGGATTTCTGTTAAAATTGGAAATACCCCCTGAGAAATGGAGTGCCCAAACTTCTCAATCAATGCCTAATGCAGGTTTGGTTGACAGCTACAAATGAGTCTGAGATATTGGAAGACATTTAAGGGATAAAGAAACAGGCACCAATTTATCCTAATTCAAAGGGTTAACACTGACCATCACAGCCAGAATTATTTTAAAAGATTCCTCCAGTAGGAATGCCGTGAAACGCCCACTCTCCTGTTGTCTACCCATCAATATCTTATGACTGGGGAAAGTAACAACCACCAAAAGTATAAAAACCTCCACTAAGACCAGGTCACTGAGAAATATTTTGGATAAGCCAGCATTACCTCTTAACACTTATACGTGCACCATTTAAAAAGCAGTTGGATATTTCATCTTATTCATCAGAAACAAGATTGTTCTCCCTATTTTTAGCAAAAATTGCGAGCTGGGCATGTGCAGCCTTTGCTGAGCAGAATACGATTTCTTGAGGCTCATCAGTGTGTGGGAACACGGCATACGGCTCTGGAAAGGGGAGCGCTGGAGACAAGCTATAATGATGATCACTTAGAGGTAAGCTGACAATGTGTCCAACTCGACTAGGACTTCTTAATTTCATTATTAGTACTCTGTTAGTACTCTACTTTTATTGTTTTTTTTAATATTACACATAAATGTAAATTCACAGCCTATTCGAATGCATTGTGCTAGCTCTCTGTGGAATGAGCAGCAAAAGCTCTGCAGCTTTAAACATAGGCGAAAAGATAATTGTAAGATATCTCCATCAGGGTTTCTGCTCTTCTCCACAAAATTTAAAGGCATAACCCACAAAGGTTACATAACTGCTTTTACGGAAAATCCTGCATTCAGAACTGTTTTCGAAGCCTGTTTGCAGCTGAGCGTTTACTAAATCAAGCACTAAAAACTAGATTTACACTGGTTGTTGGAAGCTGAAAGCCAGCTGCAGCTGCCATTAGAGCAATTCAATTTCTTTTTTATAAAGCACAAGTAAGGCTCAATTTACTAAAGTTTTATTTCCTTTTTATGCATCCCATATGCTAGGGGGAAAAAATTAAGTTTATGAGATTAAAAATGAGTTTTATGCTCAATGTTTACAAAGTTTCAGCTGCCTGTATTTGTTAAGCCCTCAAACCCACCAAGTTCAGCTTCTGACTTTTTTTTTTCTTTTCCATTTCAAGGAAAGGAGATCTTTGTGTTTGCAAAAGACAACACAGCCCCCTTTTCTGCTGCCCTCTAGCTCTAACTTCTTCTTTCACAATGTACAATTTTATGACAGTTGAGGCAGACGGATAAACAAGCACCCTCATGTCAAAATCTTCAGAGAAGGTTCTTATATGGACTCAATCACTTTTTTCAATTGTTCTTTTTTCCCTCCATCCTCTGTGCCTGGATTAGCTAGTCTGGTGATGTTTTTTTATTTCTGTGATGAGCTCATAAAAAGCAATATAGCTTTTACTAGAAACTACCAGAAACGTCTACATGGTGAACTACTGCTGAATTTGGAGAATAGCACACTTCATCGCCTAACTGCTAACCATACTAGATTTTTAAAAGGTGAATGTTGTAACTGTTTGCTCCAAAATTCATGATCACAAACAATTTTAAAGTGTATGTATACAATTCAGAAGATCCCCAGATATCCAGGGTTAGTAGATTTCACCATGCAAATTCTTCCTTCCTTTGACATATTGTGGCCTTTCTTAGGATTGGTTTGCAAAAATCCTTCAGTTTAGTTATTGGAGAACCTGTCATTCTAAGGCACTTTCAGTGAAAACCCCAAGAAGCATAGAAAAAATACAACACAAGATAGCCCAGAGAAACCATCTAAATGACCCATGTAGTAAGCACATTTATTTCAGCCAACTCATCCTGCCTCTACTTAACTCTTGAAAGGTTGAGTTTGAAGCCTTCTCAGTAGGAGAAGATTCTAGAGTCTTAAAGTATATAATTGGGAAATGTAAAGTGAAACAAATCAATATGTAAACATGGCGGCAGATGACAGCTGGCAAGGGTCTTAGGAGGACAAGTTGTTATGCTAGTTAGGGGAACTAAGGTAGGTCCAAGCATGTCACAGAGAATTGCTCAGAGGTTTCCCAGCTGGATAGAGCTCCCGGACAACTAGTACTAAGATTCTCAAGCAGAGAGAAATGAAGGTAACATCCCAGGCATTGTTCTAGAGGGGGGAAAGGTATACATGGGCCACCTTAAGCCAGAGGCACTAACTAAATAAATTTGAGATGTAAACTACAAATAATCTTATCCCAATGGGCATCTCTTGGCAAACAGGATGGTTTGTACCACAAAGAGTGAGATGAATGTAAATCCCTTGGAAATGAGCAATCCTTAGAAAGACGGGTGAAGGATGGTCTACAGAGCACTGATCAGTCCTATCCAGTAAGGCCTGCAGCCCACAGTAGCAAAGACAGAGAGCAGCAGAGACAATCTTAGAGCACTTGATCTGACATTCTTCTAGCTGTCAGGAGGAGGAAGTACTTGAGGCTGGTGTTCCCCTGGCTTTATAGTAAGAGGCTTAGAGTAAAGATCACTTTTTGTCAACATTGGTTTTGCACCCTGCATTAATTGGACCCCTCAAACTGTTAGCGCTTAGAAAATGCGTCACACCAACGAACCATCAACCACACCTTTGATTTGGGATCCTTGCCCTTTAGTTAGAAGAGACGAGACACACATTTGTGAAATAAATAGAAAGATACTTTAGACTGAATTGATGAGGTGCTACTCACCCTGCAGGGGGCGGCAGAGAAGTGTCACAGGAGAGATGGGCCTTGACGGGAGGTATAGTATTTGGATAAAAGATAGACAGCACTTCAGGCGGGCAGAAGGGCATGGGCGTGTGAAGCTGGTGTGACAGTGGACTGTTTGTAGAAAGAGGGGTGGCAATGAGCAGACCAATTAGAGCAGAGGACTAGGAGAGTTGCAGAGGAAAACGTGGGAGCCAGAGACTGGGCTTGGGACGTGGAGGATCACCAACACACACTGAGGAACACGGTTAGGAGAAGACAACGTAAGGAATGTGGCATCTCGGAGAGACCGGTCTGGTAGGGAAAGGGAATGATGTGAGATCACGAAGAGAAAGCAAGGATCCAGGTGTGGGGCTGTGAGCAGGAGCCAGAAACTGGAAGCCTCGAGGACAGAGAGGGTGGGCATTTGCTCTGCCCACTCACCTCCTCTCCCCAGGCCCTGCCCCAGTGGGGCTCAGCAGTGGCTGTCGTCCTCTAACCGGTGGGCAGTCTCAATTCCACAGCACTGGCTTGCTCTGATTGGCAACCTATAGATTTGCTCACCTCTTTTGTTTTTTTTAATACTGGGGTGCTAGCAGCCTCCAAATGCTGGTAATACCCGGGAGATTCCTCGTCTCTTCCTGGTTTCCTTAACCCCTGTGTCTTTTTTGAATGGGCCCTGACTGATAGAAACACCAAAAACACTTTGTTTTGTTTTCCTCACTCTGTTGCCCTGGGGTGGAATGTCGTGGCATCACAGCTCAGAGTAACCTCAGACTAGACTCAAGTGATCCTCTTGTCTCAGCCTCCCAAGGAGCTGGAACTACAGGTGCCTGCCATAATGCCCCACTATTACCAAAAACATCTTGCAAGAAGAGTAAGGAAGTAATGAATTAGAACGGACCAAAAAAAAGGAAAGTGGATGAGTACAGTTTCAAACATGAGAAATCAGGAAAAAAGGACACAGAAATATAAAGAATTAGTCAAGAGTAAAAACTCCAGAAGGACATTCACTGCCTGGGAGGGATCAGATTCCTCTACTTAGTGGCAATGTGACATCAGCAAGGTGTGTGTTGCTTAACATTTCCAGGCCTGAGTTCCTTCGTCTAGAAAATAAGATTAATAATTGCTTTAAGGATTAAATGAGTTAATCTGTATAAAGTACTTAGAATGATATTAGGCTTAGTGTAGATGCTGTATAAGTGTTTTCCCACTCTTTTTAGTATAAGAACTCAGGTGGGAAACACTGATTACAAACGAAGGTTGGTGCGCTTTGAGCTCAATGGTGACAGTAAATTACTTAAATGGGAATTTCCAGGAAGCACTCAGAAATAAATACTGGCATTTGGGTAAAGGGAGATGACTAACATATAGATAGATACAAAGTAGCCTGTATGAAAGGGAGAGGTGAAACCTTGGGAATGGATGACCTTCTCACTGGGGAGAATGCATCAAAGGAATGGAGTTCCAAGAAGTAAGCATTGGAGAAAACCACAGTGAATGAGGAGGAGGAAGACGAGAAGTTAAAAAAAAAAGGGGGGGGGTAAAAGAGCTGGATTCTGTGATATTACAAAAACTAAAGGAGCAGGAAGCAATGGAAATGACAAATGCCTCTGAACTTCATAAACAGGTGACTTGCCTTGGATCTTTAAGAGAAGAATCTCGAAGAAACAGAGGGAACAGAAGGGAGCAATGTTTCTTTTTTAAAAATGAGAGGAAGCAGGTACAGCCAAGAGTAGGTCACTCTATGGTTTTTCCTAAGATGGTGTAGACATGGACAAGAGGAAGAAATTAAAAGAGAGAACAACCCGGAGATTCTAGAGGCAAAAAAGACAAGTAAGAGAGCAAGATGACTCAGAAAATGTCAGAAGCTAGGATTAGAAATCAAACCAGAGATTCTTAGGAAATGAGAAATCCAAATCCCAACTGTTTGCAGGGTTTCCCGACCCTAATTGTGTTCATTTCATTTATAACAACGCTGGCTATTAAGATTTTAATTATTATGGTCCAGCTGTGAATTTGAGCTAATTTAAAAACAAAACAAAAGAACAACAACCAACACTCTCACTTCAAAATAACATTGCAGATAGTACACATGGTCTCTACAGCAAGACTGGCTGAGTTTATACCCTCAACTTTGCCTCTTCGTAGCTACGGGCTCTTGGGAAAATTACTTTCCATATCTAAATTTTCACGTCTCTAAAATGGAGATATTAATAGTACAAACCTCAATGGACTGCTGTGAGAAATAATTTGCTCAGAGCAGTGCCTGGCTTATAGTACAAATTCAATAAATCTTAGTTATTATTATTCACATGTATCCACCTTGTATAATAATTATATCTTAATTCTTTCTCCTCAGGACAGTACTCTGATTTCTCTCAACCCAATGAGAACATTATTATAGGAAGATTCTTTGATAATCTTGACCCGTAATAAAGTAAATTCAGATACGTGTATAATGCAATTGGAAATCAGCACTGTATTTTTCTAAGTCGAATCCCATTTTTCAAATGGAGAAGAAGAGCAAATGTTCCTCTTTTTTGGAGGAGAGATACAAGAAATGAGGGGGCAAGTCTGGATGGAAAAATTGTAGGTAACCCTGTCATAGGAAACAGAAAACTGAAGGAAGCATGCATGACCATATCCCCAGAAATCTCTCAGCCCAATTTCCCTATACGGGGCTAGAAAAATAGGCACCAAGTGACCCACAAATTCCTAAAATCCCCACTGAGACCCTAAAACTCCATCTCAGCCCAAGAACCAAAGTCATCTCCATTGATATTTCACCAGAGGACACGATGGCCAGAAGGAGTACCAAATTGCATTGGGATCAGAAAGGATTTAAATGGTATAGTCAGACTCTGAACTCCTGTCAACCAGCTATAAAACTTACCTCATTATTTTATTTATCTTGCAGTAGTGGAGAACCCTATATTTATATTATTGAAAATTTTAGACTCTCATTTATCAAATTACAGCAGGGTTTTCCTGTACTTCAGCTGTCTTTAGAAAAATTGTCTAGATTGATTAATTGTATCTTAAACCTGTTACTATTTCTTTCTCTTCCAGCTGAATTCTAATTCCCTTGAGGGTGGGGTTCATCTTTTCAAATTTTGGCTGTTGTTGTTGTTGTTTTTTATTTTCCACAATGCCTAGCACAATGTAATAAGAAAATAGATAACCTGACATCTCAAGAAGGGTTCAGAGGGGCACAAAAGAAATTAAGCTTCACCTTACTGCTATATAATATACATATTAGTATCCATTAGTATACATTATTAATATCCATCAGCCCACAAAAAAAATTATGCCTTTAGTTGTCTTTTTTATAGAAAGTCTATAGCAACTTCTGAGTTGATACTAAATAAATGTTGCTGAAATTTTCTGATTTGACTCGCACGATAGATCCTTTGTTTTACAACCCTGGAGTGAATCTCTAGCTCCCCCTTATGGAGGATAAAGGCCAGGGTATTTCCAAAGGGTGATTCAGATAGGTAGAGAGCCCATGAGGAAAGAACACATGAAGCAAAGAACACATGAGGACTAATTTAGTTGACCTACAAAGAGTCAAATGTTATCATGTTAGATAACTGCTGAATGTTATTGAGAATCAGTCTCAAAATACAAAACAGCAGGAGACAGACTGAGAACAGGTACCTAGCCAACTCCTTCGAGTTGGGAGCATAACGATCGAAATCACATCCACTCTTCTATTTGAGCCCTTGTAGGATCCCACAAAACCCCTCTCCTCTCTTTCTTCTGGAAAGACCTATTCCAATCTTTCTTGCACAACGACACCTGCTGATGTTTGTTGTAGCTGCCTGAAAGCTACCATTGGAGCAGAATCTGTAGCAGTTACTACTCTAGCAGAATGAAATGATCACCTTCTTCCCACCCCAACTTATGTCAGATTAGGTGACTATATTTCATTTTTCTCAGCCACCAATCTGTTCTTCAAGAAGCTTCCTCATTTATCAATACTAATATAATACTACTATCTTCATTTTTCTTATTTCAGGATTGATTCTGCCCAGAGTATAAACCCCAGAGTATTAGTAAGAATTCATGGTTTTATTCATCTCTAAACATACCAGTTAGTAAAATATTCTATTTGATTATTCAACGAACATCCACATATGGGTTTTAGCCTCAAGAACTTTACAATATTTGGAGAAGACATAGAAATAAACAGATGATGGAAAGAAAGTATGTGATAAGTGCTAGAGGAGAAGTATTCACGGAGTATGAAAGTTGAAAATGGCTTTCAGTAGGAACACCAAAGCTGAATTGTGAATCTGTGCAGAAAAGAGTGGTGGGGACAATGCTCACACAAGGAGCTGCCTGCACACTGAGGCACAAGGAAACACAGCACAGTTAAGGAACAACTAGCATGGCTGGAATGTAAAGTGGTAGAAAAGGTCTACCTAAGATCATATTGAAGAAGAAGAAAAAGCAGGAAAAAAAAAAAACAATTCACAGTTCATTGGCAAGGGAAGTCACAAAATACTTTTTAAATGATATTATGAGATCTTCAATTTAGAAAATTAACTCCAGAAAGAAGAATGATAGGGAGAAGTGAATAACTCAATACTGGGCTGAAAAATAAGAGGCAGAGATAATAAGCCACATAAAAAATAAGAATTCTTGTCTGAGAAGGTAGTAGTAGGGATGGAGAAAAAAAGATGCATTTGCGGGCGGCGCCTGTGGCTCAACGAGTAGGGCACCGGCCCCATATACCGTGGGTGGTGGGTTCAAACCCGGCCCGGCCAAACTGCATCAAAAAATAGCCATGTGTGGTGGCAGGCGCCTGTACTCCCAGCTACTCGGGAGGCTGAGGCAAGAGAATCGCCTAAGCCCAAGAGCTGGAGGTTGCTGAGAGCTGTGACTCCACAGC
>CAUYRH010015175.1:0-21075 GCA_963574655.1 Perodicticus potto | reverse complement strand
ATATTGTGAGTCCAGAAAAAGATCAAAATACAAAATTTAAAATACATTGAAATTGCACCAATGCTTCATCTTCTTAAAGCTGAAAAGTCATAAGTCAGGAATGGTCTACACTAGAAATGAGAGAAGAGGAAGAGAGAGATGCACAAGGTCATACCAGTAACCATTTATTTAACACTCCTCTGACTTTGGAGGTAGAGGTCTCAGAGAGTCAGGAGTCAGGATTGTGTGAAACAGTAAGGACGGACCATGACAGGATGGAACGGTTTCCTGGAGGGGAATCTAAACCCCAAAGCAGAGCAGAAAGGCAGCAGTGTTGTTTCTTCCCTTAAACATAGTCAATATGTTTAAAAATGATGGCTTTGGGTGGTGCCTCTGGCTCAGTGGGTAGGACGCCGGCCCCATATAACGAGGGTGGTGGGTTCAAACCCGGCCCCAGCCAAACTGCAACAAAAAAATAGCCGGGCGTTGTGGTGGGTGCCTGTAGTCCAGGCTGCTTGGGAGGATGAGGCAAGAGAATCGCCTAAGCTCAGAAGTTGGAGGTTGCTGTGAGCTGTGATGCCGCAGCACTTTACTGAGAGTGACAAAGTGAGACTCTGTCTCAAAAAAAAAAACAATGGCTTAAATTAATTCAAAAAATCTAATTTTCCCTAGCAAGTAAATCTCACCAAAGTATGACATGATTCTGTTTACCCTTGCTAAAATAACCTTCATTAAATTAAACGACAACAATGGCAGAATGAGAAAGAAGAACCCAATTTATATCAGATATTTGAACCATAAAATTTTTACTTGAAGCTTTTAAAGGATCAGTAGTAACTGCTTAGCATTTTGGAATTTGTAAGACCTTTAGAGTATAGTTGTTAAGATCTCTATTTCTTTCAGGCAATCATCTGTACAAGGTGGGCTCGATTCTTCAGGCATATTTGGGTATCAAATACAGCTATTATTTTCTATATAATGACTAAAGAAATAATTATGTCCAAGGAGAAACAACACAACAAGAAATGTCAGTGCTCTTGACATTTTTATTATTCATGGGTTACAGATGATGGAAACATTTCTGGGAAATATATGAAGTAAATTTCTGTAAAAAGTCAAAACCATCACATCAAAATAAGGTTATAACATGGAATTGGGAAGCTTGTCCGGGTAAGTGAAATTATCAACTCTTACTGTTTGACCTGTAAAAGAGCATTTCACTCTTAGGCAGCCCCTAGGGTGAAGACATCCATCCAGGCAAACAAAACAACTTGGAGATGAACCGGATTACAAATGTCAGCCTCGTCACCCACAGACCACAAGGTAACAATATACAGGCTTTCAGGAGTTGCAAGATGATGCGACAACCTGAGTAAGGCTTCAGCTGGAGGTCTACCTTAGCCAATGGTTACTAGTTTGTCGTGTAGAATTTGTCAGTCACTACATTTAGTGAGGTTTCGCTTTGCCAGAATAAACGGGCGGATAGTTTAACAAAACCGGTGTCTGCCAAGCTAGAGCTTATCATCAGCTTGGAAGTTTACTCTTCGAGAAGGAGTAAAAAGAATATTTAAGAAGAACGAATGTTATTACACTTTATATCCAGCATTAGCTGTAAATAGGGCTGATATTAAATACTGAGTGTTTTTTTTTATTTTTTATTTTTATGAAATCATAACTGTGTACGTGGATGTGGAGAGAAGGGAACCCTTCTGCACTGCTGGTGGGAATGCAAGCCAGTATATTCCTTTTGGAAAGAAGTTTGGAGAATACTGAGTATTATCATAAGGAAAGTTTCACAAATAAGGAACACATATGAGAGAAAGGTCATTGCATGGGAGTAAATTACTTATGCTAGTTCACAGACAATAAACTAGAAAGAAAAAAGTTAGGCATGGAGGCCACATAGTAGAGAGACGGAAAAAAATTGAAATGAAAAGAAATCTGTTTTAGAGAAATCAAGATCCATATATGAAGTTTAAAATGAATATGCTTGATCTGTGCAGTTTCTTAATAAACTCAAGCAGGGAAAGGTCAATAACAGTTACACAATTAATTGCAAAGTGGGTTGGTGAGTGGAAATGAGAGAAAGAGAAACTATTGGTAGAAGTGAAAGATTTTGAGAGGCCAACTGTATTGGTGGCTATAAGTGGAATACTTTACAGTTGTCAGAAATTATAGCATTATTTTACTATTTAATTTATTTAAATGACCATAATCATATCTTTTTTTTTATTTTGGAAAAAAAAATTCAGAGCTCTAATTTCAGTTCCTCACATGATTATTTTCTTTCTTTCCTAGCTCCATTGATCATATGTACGTATATTTAAGATACAATAATCGCAGTGTAGGTCTTCTCTATAACCTTGTGGGTGTGTGTATGTGTGGGGTGAACGAACATTAGTGTCGTGAGGCAAAAGGCATTCACAATTAAAGGTTATGTGTATTGAATGTTGTTTAAATATGTACTCTTATTCACACGATAAAGGATCAATTATTAGTGTTTTTGTCTTTTATATACTGAACTTTATAAATAACATTTCAAAATGGCTTATGTTGTTTTGGTAAGTTCCTGTAAACAAGTCCAGCACAGATTGGGGGTCTCTCTAAATCTCCCCCATTGTACCACCATACAGTTTTCTAAAGAATTTCCACCAATTTAAACAACTTCAGCTTTTTCCATGATTCCAAACTGCCATTTCAATAAAGAAGGATAAAACTTGAGAATTTAAGTCAAACATTTTAAAGATTTTAATTATTACTTGCTATGAGAATTACACATGTTTCTTTGAATTTTAACATTCCAAAGGACTATACGGAAGGTAATTGATGTCTAAATATTTCAAGATTACATTTAATGAGTGTTATCTTATTATAGTGGTACCTTATAGCTCTACCGGGGGAGAATGGAGTGACCCACTTCAATATTGAATGACCTAATATTTAACTATCATCTCTGTCAAAATTTTTAACATTTTATTTCTTTAATTTCCATATACTACATATAATAGAATTATGTCTGTCTATGGCATATTAAATTTTGTATAATTCTACAAACACAGTATAAATTTAGGAAACTGCTATAACAATTATAATACTGAACAGTTCCTCCACCCAAAATAACTGTCTTCGTTATTCCCTCAATCCATAATCTCCCCTCACTCAACATCTGGCAGCCTATAACCTTTTCTCCATCACTATTGTTTTCTGTTTGGGGAAGAAAAAAAGAAATTAAAAATGATGTAACCTTCCTAATCTGGCTTGTCTTACTCAGCATAATGCGTGGGACAGTCATGAAAACTTCTAGTCCTCTTTGATTGAGTAGAATCTCACTGTATAGATGTTTGTTTTCAGTTGAAGGACACTGGTTTTATTTCCTGTTTTGGGTGATTATGAATAAAGTCACCAGATAAATGCATCTGTCTTTTTAATGAGAATATAAGTTTTCATTACTCTAGAATAAATAGGTGAAACTGAAATTGCTGGACCGTACATTACATTTATGTTTCACTTTATAAGAAAATGCCAAACCGTGTCCCAGGGTCGGTCACCAGTCCACTCTCAGCAGCGACCTACGAGAGTTTCACGTTCTGGTCGGCACGTGGATTTGTCAGTAGTTTTCCTTTTACTCTGTATGTGAGAATAGCTCACCCTGGTTTAAATGTGCATTTCACTAATGGTTAATAATGTTGAATATATTTTCATGTGTCCTTTCCATTGATATATTTTGCCCATTTAAAATTTGGTTATTTTCTTTTTATTGCACATTAAAGGTTTATTATATATTGTGAATAAAAATTCTTTCTCAAATATGTGATTTTCACCCCGTTTCCTAGCAGGCAGTGGCTTCCCTTTCCATTCATTTAACAGTATCTTTTGCAGGTGGTGCCTGTAGCTCAGTGGGCAGGGCACAGGCCACATACACCAAGGCTGGTGGGTTTGAACCCGGCCCGGGAACAGCCAAAACAACAACGGCAACTGTAACACCATCGTTTGCAGAGCAAGTATTTTTAATTTTAATGAAATCCAATTTATCACATTTATTTTTATGGACTGTGCTTATAGTGTCATGCCTAACAGCTCTCTACTTAAGCCCGGTTCATGAAATAAGCTAAAATATTTAGAGTTATTACATACTTTACATTTAGATTTACGATCCATTTTTTAATCTTTCCTTATTAACTATGAAGTTTAGGTTGAGATTCATATTGTTGCTTGTAAAAATACATTTTAAAAGATAATTCTTTCTCGTTTGCTTGCTTTTGCGCCTTTGTCAAAACTTAAATTAACTATTGTGACTACCTCTATTTCTAGACAGTCTCTTTGCCCCATGGATCTATATATCTATCTTTTCACAAATAAGTGACTGTTAGATACTAATTTTAATAATTTGATTATTCTTTTTACAAAATTATTTTGGCTACTCTCCTTTCTTTGATTTTTAATGAAATTTTAAAATCACTTTGTCTATACTTGCAAAATCCCAGCTGGAATTCTGGTTAGGAATGTGTTAAATCCACAAATCAATTAAGGCAAATTTGACATCTTTACAGTCTGAGTCCTTCAATGCATGAACACAATAAATTGATAATTTTCCCAAGTGTTAATGTGCAGAACATGTAAATCAGAATATTTATCTTAATAGTTTTAACAATTTCGTATCTAACTTAAGAGTGACTCAGAAATGCATGCCTTCATCTACAATGTATTGCACATTCTGTAAATAATTGGATATGCCTTGTAGTTGCATATTTTGTGCTTCTAAACATGTCAGTCAACACAACTAAAAGTAAAAATGAATTTTTGAAGAAAAGGGTATATAAGAGGAAGATTTTTTTAAATGATGCTGGGACAGCCTGAGCACAAACACAGATCCTGTATGTGTGTTATAAAAGTTTATTGCGCTCATATTCAAAGGAACCTTAGTTCAAATTACTCCTTTTACCAAAGACCTGAGCACCAGATAAATGAAAAGGCCGCCTGCAGGCAATGCGAATTCATTGTAAGAGCTAGAACAAAGTCTTAATTCTTATGACTGTGTTGTCCTCATTAAACTTTACATGCACTTCTCCGCTTGTGTACAGGTTTTATGGAAATAGAAACAGCAAAACTAAGAAGCAATCCAAACTTCACAGAAAGTAGGAATTGTGAAAGTTCATCAAAAAGACAACAAATTAATTTTAAGGTCACATTAAAGATCTTTACTGACTACAGGAGCATAGTACTAAAATAATAGCTTAATTTTCTGTACAAAGAACATTCACGCTGTTGAAAGTATTTGGCCTTTATGAAGATAAATGAGACATCTAATTTTTCCAGACTGCCATGGGGCAAGGCGAATTTAAATTTACCTTATGAGAACTAACAGGATGTTTTTATTTTAGAAAAAGTGACTTTCTTCTTAATTAGAGTAGTTTTTTTTTCTGCAGTTTGTTCATTTTCATTATTGTTTAAAGTCCCCTCTTAATTTTCAGAAAGACACAAAAACTTAAAAGACAACAATTAGAAGGCTAGAAAGCATAAACCATTCCAGGCTGAGTTTATATCGCTAAATACCCTCCAGGTTCTGTAGAAAATTGGCTAATATCTATATAGTATTGAATTATGGCAATATTGTAATACAAATTACATTCTCAAGAGGCATAATGAGTTTTGAAAAGAAAGTTCTACATACCAAAGCTTATTTGGTGAGCTTTGACAACATCTCATGGCCAACATTGTGCTGGAAATCTTCCACGTGGTCCTGCACGTGTAAACTCTCACCACCTTGTTCTGTTTTCTGGGAAGTTGAACCAACATGACCCAGATCCCTTGTTCGTTCTCTTTTTCCTGGATCCAGCCAATATAGGAGAAGACTGGAGGAAGGAACAGTGCCTCCAAGGTATTTCTTTCTTTGACCCCCTTTCAATGAGGTGGCCGCAGATGGTGGAGTTCCTTACCTCTTCCCAGATCCTCCTCTGCCCACCAACCTCTCAGTCCCGGTAGTCACTTGGGTATGACTGTTCCCTTTCATCACACACAGTCTAGCAATGGTACCACAATATCACTAACTTGGGGAATTGCATGAATGCTTAGGGTTTTGACGGCTAAAATCGTATAGATGTTAATTTCATTAAACTGTCCACCAAGCTATCGATGGTAATTTGTGTATTGTCACCTTCTTCTAGGACCTTGACTATCATAATGCCATTTTAAAATAGCATGTAAAATTGGATACACAAGAAAAGCATAGATACAACCTATATGATACTTATTCAATATAATAAAAATAAACATCTGCGAACCCAACAGTCAACTCGCCCAAGAACTAGACCTTTGTCACTGCCATTACATCTATTTATATTTGACAGGCACCTGTCTCCACCCAACTGTCATCACTATCAGAATTTTGAACAGCTTTATCACATACATGCGACATATGTGTATACACACACATACATATATGTACACATACACACACATATACAGAGGTGCCAAAAATATATGCATATTTTAAGAAAAGAAAAAGCTGTATTAAATTTGTGATATTTGGATCATGTTTGCCTCCTGCATTTATAACAGGTATTCAATGTGACTTGTATTCATCTTTTTCTGTCAGTATATATTATAGTTTTAATGTAGTATGTATTATACTATATTAAAATATTTTTCCTTTCTTAAAATGTGTTACACACACACACATATATATACATACAGGCACACACAGAGGCTGCCAAAAATACACACACATGTATATGTACACAGAAAATTACTTTCCTTTGCTTGATTTTTAGGTTTTTACAAATGATAACATGCTCTTATTAACTTGCTATTTTTCCAATAATTTTTATTTTCATTGATCTTTGCATGTTGGTGCACATAGATATTTTTTGGGGGGGTTTGATCATTATCAAAGTTTTAGACATGTCTGTGTAAATGTTATTATGTAGGGCATATATATATATATAATACTCTTTAGAGTGCATTTTAGTGATGGAAATATTAAATATGACACACAAATGTTGAAAAATAGAGATACAATTTTTCCAGAGATTCTGTGTCAACTACTAAACCCAACAGTTCTTAAGCATTGATTGATACATACTAACCAATGGCTAATTGGTCAAACATATAAAGCACTTGCCAATGTAATTTGTACAAACTGTTGCTCATTAAGGTCTTAGTCTTCATTTTCCTAATTACTAATGAACTTCAGTATCTTTCCACATAGATATTCAATTTGTGGATTTTTTTATTCATTCTGTCTCCCTCTCTTATAATAGCATGCCTATTTTAGTCTGTTATTTCATTTTTCTACTATGTTATAATATCTTATACCTCATTTTTTAATGTTTAGAAATTATTTTTGTTTCTGGGTGCAATGGTTTGTGCCTACCATCCTTGCACTCTGGGGGGCTGAAGCAGGTGGATTGTTTGAGCTCCAAAGTTTGAGACCAGACTGGTGAAGAGCAAGACCCGATCTCCACTAAAAATAGAAAAATTAGCCAGACATGGTGGTGGACACCTGTAATTCCAGCTATTCAGGAAGCTCAAGCAAGAAGATTGCTTAAACCTGGGAATTTGAGGTTGCTGTGAGCCAGGCTGGCACTATGGCACTCTAGCCTGGGTGACAGAGTGAGACTCTGTCTCAAAAAAAAATAAAACAAAATCATTGTATTCATTTTAGAAACTAAGTTCTTTGTTGGCTAAAAGTATTACAATGACCTTTCCCAGAATATGCCTCATATTTTGCTTTTATGTAGGTGTTGTTTATTTTTTGATAAACATAAGTACTTAATTTTTCTTTTAAACATGGTGTGCTCTAAAGATTGAAAAATTGTTATTTACCTCATGGGTAAAAAGATATTCAACTGTATTTTATTCTGTAAGTTTGCACAAATGCTCAACTTCTAGAAATTAAATTTTTTACTATATCTTGAAATATGCAATGCAATACCATTTGGTTCATATTGATTGTCCCAGCAGCACTTACTACAGTGTCTTTCCTCTCTGCAGTGACATTCCAGGCCTGATTGCTTTCATGTTTGTGAAACTGTCAAATGGGCTCTCTGTCACGTTCCACTGTTCTGTCCTTTTTAATCCTTAAGACATTAAATATTCTATTCTAGTATAGAGGTTATCTATCTGTCATCTATCAATCTATCTATCTATCTATCATCTAACAATCTCTCTCTCTCTCTCATCTTGCTAGTTCACTATCTTTGATTGTTTGACAGATTTAACTGCTCCCCATACCTCCTCCGCCTTCCACTTTATCCCCTACTTCTGCTGACTCCTTCTTCTAAATGCCTGTAAGAAGCAGCATACTAAGTTCTTAAAAATAATACCTTCATGAATTTTTAGGTTGAACCATATGCATAGGCTGGTATTCAATTGTCTTTGACCCTTCAGAGAAGTAATTTCATATAGTGCAAACAAATAATTTGGAATTACATTAACTTAAACATGGAATAATTTGATTCTCATTAATTTTTAGGTATTTTACATTTCCATCATGATATTGTTGTGATACATCAGCATTTTGTTACGCATATTTTAAAAATTAGCAGGGGAGTTTTTTTATTTTTGTTTATAATTTATTCAATGAGTTTATTTGCTTTGCAATAAGAAATATAGCACCAAATATTATCACCTGAGGTCAAGTATAGACATAGTGAATGGCAATGGATTTTATGAGAAAAGTGGGTCAGAATTCCAGGCAAGTGGGGAAATAATAATTTTCATAATTGCCTTCCAGAAATTGTTATGATAATTGGCCTGAGGGAAGAGCTTTTTTTCAGAATGCATTCCTAAATACCTAAAACTTTAACTTTTTATATCATAAAATGGAAATAAATTCACTTTTAAGATAAAATGTAAAAGAAAACAAAAATGATTTATCTTTTCATTTTCAAGTAAAGGACCCATTTATCTATTAATTATATCTGTTGAATGATATACAGACACAACTATCTTTCTGGTTTTAGTGGCTATTAGATATTTGTAAAAAGCCAGAGCCTATCAATTTCCAAGTTTTGAAGAAATTAGATTAAGAGTAACATGAAAACAGTGATGTTATCTCTTGTTTGTAAATTCATTTCAGTGTTTGAGAAACTATATTCACCTATATAATTATATCTCTCCATGGCTTATGTGGTAAAAATTAGAACTTTACACTTTAGGACTACTGTGTGAAAACTTTTTTGCACCTGAATTTATTCAGGAAAATAATAAAAAAAGAAAAAGAAGCCTATATAATATGTAGAATCAACTGGAGTTTTGCAAATATATAACAAAGCCTGATTCAACAAAGCTTGATTAAACACATAAATAAGGATGGTAACTATATTACCTGTAGTATAATTGATCATATAATTGATATTTATGTGATAATAAAGTTAGTTCTGGTAGTTACATCACAAGATGCCTTTCATATGCCTTGAGAATGAATGACATCTCCTCTCCCCTTTTAAAAGTATCACTCCTTAACTGATTTAGTCCAAAAAGAACTCAATAATATAGATTAACTTCTACGAGATTACTCCGGGGTGATCCTTAAGCTGTCTGCATTTTCTGCATTTACAATGTCGTTGTGTGGAATGACATTATCAGATTGTCCATAGGCTTTCATAAACTCCAGTAGACTGTAAAGGCCAAGGGATTATCTAGCCATTCATTCAGTCAAAAATGTTTATGCATGCCTATTATGAAATAGACACTGTTCTAGACTTGATAGCATAGCAATAATTTAACAATGTAAAGCTGTCACCTTCATGGGGCTGATATTCTGGTGGTGCAAACGTAGCAATTAAAGGAATAAGTAATACATTTTCAGGTAGTAAGACTTCTAAAAAAAACAAAGCAAAAGGACGTAACAAAAAAGAGGGTGGCACTTGAGATTGGATAACTCACTCTCCTGTTCCAGAGCCGAACACAGTGGCAGGTCATATTAAGAAACTGTAAAACAGTTGAATTAGAACATCCTAGTAAACATATGTCTCTAGAAATCTGTTATTTTTCATGTGTTACTCATAAATAAGGAAAAACATTAAATATTTGTTGACATTGTTGAAGTGTCATATTGACATATTATTTATGTGCCAATTTGACATCTCAGCAAGTCCTGAAAAGTGGAAAAAGATAAAAAGTGGACAGGGAGAGAAAAAAAAAAGAAGAAAAATTTAGGACATAGAATGTGTGACTGTGTATAGTTTTTATTTTATTTGTTGATTGATTATTATTTTTTTGTCTATGCTTTCTGTTACCTCAGTGGCATGTAGCAAATTTTTCTTCTTTCTTTTTCTTTTTTTGAGACTGAGTTTCACTTTGTCATCCTCAGTAGGGCGCTGTGGCATCATAGCTCACAGCAACCTCAAACTACTGGGCTCATTCTCTTGTCTCAGCCTCCTGAGTAGCTGGGACTGCAGGCACCTGCCATGATGCCTGGCTAATTTTACAGACGGGGTCTTGCTCTCGCTAAGACAGTCCACCCACCTCAGCCTCCCACAGTGCTAGGTGTACCGGCGTGAGCCTCTGCAACTGTGGCATTGGCAGTTTTTAAACCTCTTCTTCGTTGAGGCTCCCCTCTTGTCTGTCTTCTTTCTCTCCCTTCCTTTAACCTATGCATATGTTGTAAAGTTCCATTGTTTATTGCATTCAAATTTTTTATTCTATACTTCTTTTAGAAGAATTGGTGTGTTTTTTACTACCTGAAATATGCTGAAATTTCTATTGCTGTCTGATGTATCCTTCCTTAAATACTGGACCTGAATGTCTACTCAAATTTTTTTAGCATTAACTCTTTTGGAAAACCCAATTACATTTTTCTTTGTATCCAAATGGCCTGTACCTTGCAAACACGATAAGGTTGCCAGATAAAATGTAGGACAATATAATGAAATTTGAATTTTAAGTAAATAATAGTATTTTTGACATAAAAATGTCCCAGATCTAAAATGATTATTTGATCTAAGATTCTATGATATCTTAACTGGTGGTTTTGAATTTTCATTTGTTGAATTTGTCAATCCTAAGACAGAGGCATGCTATTTTATCCTTGTCTGTTGTGAGATATCTAGTATCTATCATACATTTAATCACTGTTAGTAAAACAGATGCTAAGTGAGAAAAAAATACATAACAGATTCAAACAGGTGCAGATGGGGTTTTGGTGGGAAGAATGAAGAGGCTTGAAACAGAGTCTGTGCCATGGGACTGAGGAGCTCAGGCAGGTTTCCTCTTCAGCAAATCTTGGTGATTATTTATTATCATAAAACAGGGAGCGGTAAATAAGCAGATAAAATGTCTGCTTATCAGACATCCACACTGGCAAGAAGGGCGTGGGGAAGATAAGATTGAATGTCTCCACATGTGTTTTTGCAAAAGGCTGACCTCCAGCAAGACCTTTGTCTCAGGTGTCAAGAGACCTTTGGAATCCAGAGAATCTAATGCCACACCCCATATACACATTCTCTCTAGGACAGTTTCCCCCTCCTGCACGTACACAACTCACATGCCATTCTCATGACGCGTTAGGTCTCTCAAGCAGAAAGCGAGCATGCGTTCAAGGTCAGGAGCAAGTTTCCCTGCAAGGTACTGAGGAATTTAGAGGCCATTACAAGGGTAATGGGAGATTAGACAGATCTAAAAGTAAAAAATTAAGCCAGTAAGTTGCAGGACATTAAAATTTGTTGATTTTAAATGCTGGGAAATATTGATCCTAAGTACCAATAATCTGTAAATACCGATCTAGAATATTTTTCAATATTTTCCTTAGCTTATCAGAGTTTTCTGTCATCTTAACTTTATTCATAAATTATTTACTATAAATTATATTGAGAATAGGAGCAAGTTGATTCAGATTTTTGTCCTCCTGGGTATATTTTCTGCATGTTTAGAGGCATTTCTATATGTAAGACATAGGTTTGCACAACATGCTTGCTCAAAGGGATTTATATCTGGATGAGACATAAAATTCAGGCACGCATAAATTTAAAATCCATCTTTTTTTTGGAAACTTATACATATTAAAATGACCACCTTTCTAGTAAATTATCTTTAATGTGTAGTGAATCTCACACTTGAAGAAGAGAAACAAGGAACTGTAGGTGGCAATTCATTTAATACATCACAAAACAGATGTCTTTAATGTGTGTTGTTGCGCTTGACACCATGAGAATTGGGAATTGTCACTGTCAACTGATGCTCTTGCTATGGAACCCTCACAGGCTACCTCAATTTTAAGTACTTTAAACTTTTCATGGCATTCTAGAAGTGAACAGCAATTAAAAAAATGTTACTTTAAATTAGTGGCTTAGGACAGAAAAGCTTCCTACAAATTTTTAACCTGGTAGTTTGTAGCCTATGATCATGCTAAGGACTAAGCCCTTGAGTATTTCTTTGTATCAGTGCTTCTCCTACTCTGGAATCGAGACACTTCCACTCAAGAAGGGTCTTGCAGAAGGCGGAACAGGGGCTAGACCGGCGTCCACAGGCTCATAACTCCCGATCCCACTGCCTTCCTAAAAGTGGATTGAGATTTATGATAACTACAGTCTGATATTAATTAGTTCTATGACTACTGACTGAGTTTGTGGTTTTTAAGCTACACAACTCTAGGATTTATTTGTATTATTCAGATACGCTTTCAATGTCTACAGGCTTTTATGTGAAAGACGTGATATCATTTTCCTCAGAATCATTGTTACACTGACAGGTCCAGACGGGAAATGTAGAACTTACTGTCTGAAGTGCAAATGGGCCATAAAAGATCTCATGTTCTCAAAATACTTCTTCAACCTTTATGTCGGTATAAAGAATTTAGCACATGTTTTTATGATGTTGGCTAAAAACTTAAAACCTACCATTGCTCCTTGATGTATGAAAATCTCACTGATGATTGTTGAGCTTTGTTAGTATATAACTGACTGAGGATTTATTTTCACACTACTTCTTGATAACTTTTAGAAGTAGAGGCAGAGGTCATAATCGCTCCAATCAAATGAGAACAAGGTGATCAATGGAGGACAGAGAATAAAGGACAAAAAGCAAAGGCTTCAGACACCTAGAAGAGCTTGACCACACGAACGATTCCATGTAGAAGGCCATGTTCTAGTTCTTTCTTCATGCCTCCCACTCTCTTATTTCTAAATATGAAGTCTCTCTGTTTCTTTAGTCCACAATAGGGGTAGCAGATTTTCACAGCCTCTCAAATCTCAAACTTAGCTTACGATGCCAACAATCTCCAAACTGGACCTCAGTGTGACTTCCCAGGACCTTACATTTTCTGAGTGCCCTGTAAGTTGTTCACCTACTTCAAAGAACTGTTGGCAGTATCTTATGAACCTAAACATGTTTACCTCCCAATTCAAACAAGTCTTCGTCTACATACACATCAAACAGGAAAGAGTGCCCAAAGAAATATAAAAGATGCTCAAAGCAGCCTTTTTCATGAATGATTGAAATTGGAAACTACCACCTATTCATTAACAATCAGATAAATAAATGTACTGAGCTTTATTCATATTGTGAAAAGCGACTTTACATTTCAAATGAATGAACTTCTGCTACACTGCAGGACAATTCTAAATCTCATGAGCATTATACTGGCAAAGGAAATAAGATACAACTGTGGAAATGCTTTGGATCCATTTCTAGTTTGTTTAAAAGAGGAGAAAAAGGTGTGAGAAGCATGATGGTGGTTACAATCTGGAGAGGAAAAAAAGAATAAAAAGCGGGAGACACCGCAAGAAACACTTCTGGGCTTCATTTGAGTCTATTGTAAGAAAGAAAAAAGTAGACCTTGATATCCAAGCCAGCTTTGGTGCTACCGTTTTTCCACCTATTTGGATCAAAAATGTAAAAGCCACTGATTTCTCTTTAGCAAAGTTATGCAGCAATGCATGCCTTGTGC
Organism: Perodicticus potto; assembly: GCA_963574655.1. Taxonomy (NCBI): domain Eukaryota; kingdom Metazoa; phylum Chordata; class Mammalia; order Primates; family Lorisidae; genus Perodicticus; species Perodicticus potto. The sequence continues at coordinate 7,208 of CAUYRH010015175.1, read as the reverse complement.
AGGGATTTGTGATTCTGAAATAAAAATGAACTATGTGAATGCTTAGGTACCACGTACTAGGGTATGTCAACATGCCTTCCAAAACTGTGTCTTTCATAATAGTCCTTCTAAGATATGGCATTCTGCAAGCCATAGCTTATTAATGAGAATTTGTAGACAAAATCTTTAGTGAGATAAGTTGGTCATAACTAATACCACTCACAAAAAGTAAACATACAGGCTGGGTAGCAAGCAGGTTGTTTAGAAACAGATGCTTTGAAAATACATAAAAGCAGCACAACTTTATTATTTCTCATTTATAAAATATTAAGTCATATCAAGCCAGTTAGTAAATTATTCTCTTGTTTTGGGAAATAATGCCAATTTTGTTTATAATAAGAGCGAAGGATACAAGACGGAAAGGTCTTGGATGTGACAATTGGTGACTGATGAAGATACAAGCACATTGGCCGAAGAAAGATTTTTAACAAAACTGGAAAGACCATGAGTAGAAATTCCCCAAACCCTTTCCAATGGTGACAATGAAATAAAATGAAGCTTTTTGGAAATAAACATAATGAAAAACCTATTGACTTATCATATCCTAGAGGGAGATAATGCCTACCAGAAAATTAGGGCATCACATAAAAATAAGGCATTTAGAAAGGAGGGCAGTCATACCGTGTCATGTCAAAGACATAAATGATTTCTTTTAAATGCATTCAGCGGAAAGTTCCAAAGTGAGAACTGGAAAACATCTCTGTCTTATTGTCTCTCATGTTTTTTAATCTCTCTCTCTCCCCCTCTCTAGCTATTTGAGTGAATTATTATAAGGGAGGTCTAAGACAGCATGTAGAGCATTGTAGTTGATTTCTGTGCTTTACTCATCTGGAAAAAATATCTAATATTCAAATATTAAAAATAAATCAACTATTTGAATACTTAGATACTGGTCATAATATGAAAATCGGGATTTTTTTGGAGACTTAACGTATTCAAATACATAAAATTTACCAGACTTACTGGGGACCATCGGGCATATTGCAAATTCAAAGAAAGATGAATTTTCACAATAAATAATTTGGAGTGAAATAAAATCTAAAACAATTAAAGGCAGTAAGTAAATTATCTTCAGGATTTAACTTAAATTCTGGAGATTTAAACCAGAATCAACTTCTGTTGGTTTTATTCAATTGTCGTGTTCTCAGTTACATGACAGCCTTCACCAGGAAATGCTAAAATATGGACATCTGTACTCCCAAAATGTTTTCATGATCAGGACAGTAGCGTGTGTATGGAATAGATTCTTCTTCTTCTTCTTTCTCCTCCTCCTCTTTCTCTCCTTTGTGTTGTTGTTGAATCCTAGTATCCGTCTCAATTTTAATTTTAAACCTTAATGATTCTAATTTGGGTCAGTATTGTGGAGACATACATAAAAATAATAAAATCCAAGAAATATTTTGAAAATTTTGCTTCTCAAGTTCACTAAGACTTTCCTTTGAACAGAATAAGACAGAGGAGAATGTGGCCTATATGGCCATCTGTGTATGTTGTGTTGTATCGGCACCATGTCAAATTTATGCAGAATTTGACGATGTTCCAAACATTAAGGGGCTTACGCATATAATAACTGAACAAATAATTTAAAATTTCAGCTTTAGAGTGATGACAATGTCACACAATGGATTGTTGCACTTTAATTAAAATAATAGAAATGAATGATGTTGGGAAGATGAGAGTCCTTAAGATATAATGGTGGATATAAATAAAGACATGAGTACAAAATGCATATATATGTACACACACTACATATATAAAATATACACATATATTTTTAAACTACGATTAAACCTATATAGAATTATATGTTTATATGACTGAATAAGAGATTGGAAGGCATAAAAAAAATTAAGTGACTTTTTGAGAGTACAACTCAATTTTTTCTTTCCTTTCTGATTTCCTCTACCTTTGCTCTCCTCTTTTGTCAAGAAATCTGAGCCCACACAATGTATTCAAAATATTTTGTGTTTAAAGTACATGTTGTGTTAGTAAGACTGAAAACATTATTCTCCTTTTATAATAAATACATTTCATCAGAGCTCCTGGGTGACTAGGTGTATTGCCAGCGTCTTTCTTTTCTTTCTTTCCTTCTTTCTCTCTCTATCTTCCTTCTTTCCTTTCCCTTTCCCTTTCTCTCCCTCCCTCCCTCCCTTCCTTCCTTTTCTTTCTTAATAATGGATGGGCTTACATGTGTTTAGGGCTTTGACTCTCGTCTGGAGTCCTAGATGACATCTTTTTCTAACATCAGGCTATTATATCCACATTAAAACTGTGCTCTTCGGTGCAGTCACTTTCAACAATCATTGGGGCCGGATTGTCCGTGTAACTTGCCGCAGCTTCTCATCAGCCCTGGCTTCACCTTGTGCTTCTATGCTCTGAAGCTGGCTTCTTCCCTTAACCCTCATGACCCCACCTCTGGGACACCAATCTCTTTCTCTGTAGTTCCCTCCCCTCTTTCAGCCTTAATGGTGAGAGTTAGAACCTTGCTCTGTTGGGCTGTGCCTGGAACCAATGCTGTGGGTGGTGTGATCATCTATGTAGACCACAAAGCTCCCCCCATGTCCACAACAGGCTATTTCTCTTTCTAATGATTTGTGTGTTCATGAGACTAGCAGTTTAAATTTCCTTCAAGAGCTTTTCCTTCTCATTAACAACATGACTAACAGTTTAGAGCTAGAGTCTTAGCTTTTGGCCTATCTCAGCTTTGGCACGCCTTTCTCATTCTGCCTAGTCGTTTCTAGTTTTTGATTTAAAATGAATGACTTGAGACTCTTCCTTTTGCTGCAGACTTTATTGTAGGGTTATCAACTTACCTAATTTCAATATTGTTGTGTCTCTGGAAATAGAGGCGAGGAAAAGGAGAGATGGTGGGGAGTGAATAGTCAGTAGAGCAGTGGGGACACAGCTTCATCAGTTAAGTTGTCATTTCACAGTGGGCCAGTGGTGGCACCTTAAAATGATTACAGGACTAGTGTCAAAGGTCAGTGATAACACATCACCACAATAGATGTAATAGTAATGAAAAAGTTTGAAATATTTCAGTGATTACCAAAATGTGACACAGAGATGTAAAGTGAGCACAGGCTTTTGGGAAAATGATGCCAATAGATGTGCTCATTGTTAAGGTTGCTACAGACCTCCAATTTGTAAATGATGCATTATCTGTGATGTGCAGCAAGCCAATGCACTAGAAAACAAGTTATGTCTGTGTCTTCAAGCAATTTAAAACAATAGAAAAACAGAGAGCTTAAAGAGTGTGGAAATCATATGCCTCTGAACTCCCCATGGGCAAACTGCTACCAGGGAAAGCCCCTTCTTAACACCATGGGCAATTTTAACTAATCACTGTTATTGAATAGACACAGTGCTTTTCCACTTATTTAAAAGACATTATATTTTATCATGACTAACAGTCATTGATTTTTAATACACACCATTATTTCATGTAAATCCTAAGAAAAAAGTCAACAAACTGAAAATATCATTATTTTATATATCCTGACTTCAGAACATTAACCCATGAAGAAAATATTAAGTTTAGGATTAATTGAATTCAATAAAATTATTGCAGATCCAAAAAGAACAAAAGAGTAAAAAAAAGAATGTGTTTGTGTGTTATGCCTGTGCAAATGTCTAGGCTCCAGTCCAGGTTCAAGCTCGCGTGCCTGCCTGTTTCCCAGAGGACGTGGAGACAGATTCAACTGTTGCTTCATAATTGATACTTATTCACTATATAATTAGACACATAATTAGAATTCTATAATTAATTCTGAGCATTTTTTTTACTTTCTAGATTTCTGCTGTGATTTCACATTTAAGTGCAATTATTTTAATTGGTAAATAGCTAGACATCAATCACGGATTTCTTTTGTGTAAAGCATTGTCTAATTGCTGGGAGAAATATGAAGGGGGCATGGCACGGTTCCTCCTCACAGAGAAGTTATGTTATAATAGTTTGAATAGTACTAAGTCTTTTTTTTTTTGTGGAGACAGAGTCTCAATTTATCTCCATCAGTAGAGTGTCGGGTGTCACACAGCTCACAGCAACCTCCAGTTCCTGGGCTTAGGCCATTCTCTTGCCTCAGCCTCCCAAGTAGCTGGGACACAGGCACCTGCCACAATGCCTGGCTAGTATTAAGTTTTAAGTAAATGTTGGACTAAGCATGATTTGTACTGCAAGAGATCTGTAGGTGTTGAAGGACTACATAGGACATAAATATTTATTAGAAAACATTTACGATGTCTGATATTTTTGGTTTTGGTTAGGTTAGTGACACTAAAATATTCATCAAAATAAATCATTATTAATGCAACCATGGGGTACATTGTGCTGGTTTTATACACAATTTCGAACATTTTCATCGAACTAAAAAAAAAAAAAAAAAAGCAAAAAAAGAAAAGAATTTGGGGAGGCACAGGACCAGCTAACAAAGTGAGTAGTGAACTGTAAAGGAGTGATACCCATCCAGCTGAGTGGTCCTGGAGCCAGGAATTCATTCATTCAGTACTCATTCATCTTGTCTTTCAATAACTATGTATTCAGCCCAGAAAGCAATCAGGCATCTCTGTATTTAAGATACATATGAGCCTTGCTCCTCTCTCACAGTCTTGTGAGAAGACAGTCATTAAATAAACAAGCACACAAATAAATACTTCATATAGTTATGAAAAAAGTTGTTATTTTCAAATAAAATTAAGCAATATTGAATAGTGTGATGGAAAGCCCACTTTGAGTGTTAAAAACGTGATGGCACCAGGGCAATTTCATTTCATGGCACTTGAGGATTTTCATGGTTGCACTAGGGAAAATAAACAATAATTCACTGAATATATCTTATTTGCCATTAAAAAGCTTTCAAGCTATTTTACCACTGTTTATAAATGCAAAAGAGCATGTGTTCCCATGCCAATTTTGTCTCACAACTTTTATTTCTATTTTTCCTTTGTACATGGTAAGTTTTAAGCTTCCCTGACTTTGTAGGGTTCTGTTTGTTTGTTTTCCTCAATATGGAGCAATGGAAATATGGCACCAAAGCGTGGACTCTAGAACTTACCAACTCCCGATGACATAAAACTGCACAAGACCAGAAGAAAGATCCTTCTGTTCCCCAAGATGTAGAAAATAATTCGGCAGAATTTTAAAAATACATTTTTCTTGAAAATATGATTTCTTTTTTTTATTTTTACGTATACATGTGTTTATTTGGTTTCCACTTTTTGCCTTCACAGATTTAAAAAGGCTTAAAATTTAATAACAATAACAATGTTTAAGATAAGGACTAGAAACAAAAACCTCGTAAAGAATGAACAAAGATAAATACATTCAGAAAATAAATCAGACAATTACTGCATCAAAATTTTAAGCAATATTAATAATAATAATGCAAAGAAAGTAACATTCACATTTGATTTCATAAGAAGAAAAACTTAACGTAGCCTGTACTTCAGAGCTTTTAGCTGTGTCCTTGCAACTTTGTGCTTCTGAAATCTTATGATTTTCTCTAGATCAAGTTTCTATATATGTGGTGCTGTTTCTAAGCACTGTAATGTTCACATTTGATCGATTTTTCTTTCACTATAAAAAGCAAATTCATTTTAATTTAGATAGTTTTATATTATGCAGAAACTTATGTCTTTTCCTTCTGATTCATCTTCAAAATTAATTTGACTTCACTTGCCTGTACTCTATCTTATTAGTTTTAGCTTAAGTTTGTTGAGTTATAGAGAAATTACCCTTGCAATTTTGTATAAAATTAAATTGCACTCAGATTATTTGGAAAGAACTGTCAAATGTATGACATTGAGTATTAATTGTACCATTATAATTCTGTATTTTTCATAAATGCATGTCACTTATGAATTGGAGGAAAAATCATCAAGGGAAATTTAGATTGTTGGGTACTTTCCCTATCTGTACAAAATACAAATGTGTTTGTGGTTCATATCACAGCAAAAGTAATTTGACAAGGATTAAAGACCACATAATTGCAAAATGTTTCTTTAAGAAGAACAAGCAATTATTTTTATAGCATTGAAGAAAGCTGTTAAACTTACTTAAAAGTCACAAAATGTATTCAGAAATATTGACAAATTTGATCTTATGGTGTACAATAAGACAGTATTAAAGGGATAACAGTTTACAGATAGAAAAAAAATTAAAGATTACTATTCATGGTATGTACAGACACCAAGGAATTAAAAGTTTATAAAAAATCATAAAGGAAAATTTGTAAATATGGAAAGAACCTCTACAATTTAGAAATAAAAGTACTAAAAGAAATTAAGACATTTTTAAAGATTCTAAATAGCAAATTCATGAAACTATGAGCACAAAACCTAAATATAAACCATTTTCCAGACTCACTAATAATCATTTTAGCAAACTAAAATAAAGATTAATATTGTTTCATATGTCATGTTTCCAAAAATAAAAAATGTAACAATATTATGTGTTGTTCAGGTTTGAAAAAACAGAAACCTTATCATTAAAAGTTTTGAGAATGAGCAAGTATAGAAAAGTTGGGGGCGGACCCTGTGGAGGTTCATTTTCATTGATGCCTACAGCTTAGCGGATGATCCCACGTGTACGACATGGGACAAACTAAACAGGGTTCTTGTCTTTTACGTTAGAAAATAGTTTCCACATAGCAATTACTTTTTATATGAAAATCCTACACATGTTCCTGTGCCTCAATTTGTCACTCAGTTCAGAATATTGAATAATTTCCTTTCTGATTATTTTTTTAATCCTTAAATTCTCCAGTGTCTTTTGGAGATGCATTTTAATGAAATCTTCACTCTTACTTTTTTCAATTTGTTTGCACAGTTATCAGTAAGCTAAGCATTTACTTAAAATGAACCATTTATTTTAAAGAAGATTGGCAAAACAAACAGATTTAATCATCTTCAAAACTTTGTGGCACAGCCATTGTCTACCTGAGCAATTATCCTACATCTACAATGAAATAAATTCATTAAAAACATGTTGTACATTGGGCAGTGCCTGTGGCTCAGTGAGTAGGGCACCGGCCCCATATGCCAGAGGTGGCAGGTTCAAACCCAGCCCCAGCCAAAAACTGCAAAAAAAAAAAAAAAAAAAAAAAATGTTGTACATAATGAATCACTATTTGCAGAAAAACATAAACAAACACCAGCATATGGGGCCGGTG
>CAUYRH010015174.1:0-10724 GCA_963574655.1 Perodicticus potto | reverse complement strand
GAATTCTGTTTACTAGGATCTGATTGAATATTTTTGCATCTATATTAAATAATGATATTGGTTTATAATTTTCTTTCATTGTTGGGTCTTTTCCTGGTTTAGGGACCAGGGTGATATTTGCTTCGTAGAATGTTTTGGAGTTCTTTTTTTATGTTTTGGAAGAGGTTATGTAATAAAGGTACTAGTTCCTCTTTAAAGGTTTGGTAGAATTGTGATGTGAAGCTGTCTGGTCCTGGACTTTTCTTTTTTGGGTGATTTTGTATAGTTGATGCTATTTCAGTGCTTGATATAGGTCTATTCAACATTTCCAGTCTTTCTGGCTGATTGTAAGAAGGTGGCGTGCTTCTAGGTATTGGTCTGTTTCCTCCAGATTTTCATATTTCTGAGAATAGAGTTTTTTGTAGTATTCATTAAGGATTTTTTGAATTTCTGAGGTGTCTGTTGTTATTTTGCCTTTATCGTTTCTGAATGATGATATTAGGGATTTTACTTTTCTGTTTCTGGTTAAGTTAGCCAAAGGTTTATCAATTTTGTTAATCTTTTAAAAAAATGCAACTTTTTGATTTGTTGATCTTCTGAATGATTCTTTTGTTTTCAATTTTATTTAATTCTTCACTAATTTTGGTTATTTCTTCTGCTCAGTTTAGTGTTGGAATGTTCTTCCTTTTCCAGTTGTTTGAGATCACCCATTAAATTGCTGCTCTCTTTCTGTTCTCTTGAGAAAGGCTTGCAATGCTATAAATTTCCCTCTTAGGTCTGCCTTTGCAGTATCCCACAGGTTTTGATAATTCATGTCTTCATAGTCATTTTGTTCCAGAAATTTGGTAATTTCCTTTTTTTTTTGTTTATTTTTTAAACAGAGTCTCGCTTTCTTGCCCTTGGTAGAGTGCTGTGGTGTCACAGCTCACAGCAACCTCCAACTCCTGGGCTTAGGCAATTCTCTTGCCTCAGCCTCCTGAGTAACTGGGACTACAGGCGCCTGCCACAATGCTGGGCTATTTTTGTTGTTGTTGTTGTTGCAGTTTGGCTGGGGCAAGGTTCGAAACCACCCCCCTGGGTATATGGGGCCAGTGCCCTACCCACTGAGCCACAGGTGCCGCCCATAATTTCCTTCTTAATCTCATCTTTGACCCAGCTATTATTCAGCATAAGGTTATTTAGTTTCCATGTCTTCGTTTGAGTATGAAGATTCCTCTTGTTGTTGAGTTCAACTTTTATTCTGTAATGGTCTGAGAAAATACAAGGAATAATTTCTATTCTTTTAAATTTGCTGAAGTTAGACTTGTGACCTAAGATATGATCAATTTTGGAGGATATTCCATGGGATGATGAGAAGAATGTGTATTCAGTTTTATTAGGATAATAACTTTTGTATCCAGTCAGCCAACCTGTGCCTCTTTAGAGGACAATTTAAGGGATTCACATTAATTGAGAGTATTGATAAACATGGTAGTGTTTTGGTTGTCATGTTTTTCAAGTGTCCAGTGGATATTTTTAATCTTTTCACCATTATGGATGTTAGTTTTTGTTCAAGGCTTTTTGGGTTTGTATACTTTGGTGGTAGACCATTAAGCTGATCATTATGGAGGATGGGTCTCAAACTATCCTGGAGAGCTGGTTTACTCATGGCAAATACCTTCACTATGTGTAAGTTGGTAAAGTATTTTATTTCTGCATCACAAATGACATTTAGTTTAGCTGGATTCTGGGCTGAAAGTTATTTTGTTTTAGGAGATTGAAGGTTGATGACCATCGTCTTCTGGCTTGAAGTTTTAGCTGAGAGATCAGCAGTCATTCTAATATTCTTCCCCTTATAGGTTGTGATTTTCTTAAGTCTGGTTGCTTGCAGAATTTTCTCCTTCATATTAACTTTGGCTAACTTAATTACAATGTGTCTAGGAGATGCTTTATATGGATTGAATCATGCTGGGGTTCTGAAGTGTATGTCGTCTGAATTTCTGTATCTCTTGCCCTGTTTGTGTAATTCTCCTCCGTTATATCTCTGAGTACAGCATCAGGGCCTTTAGGACCATCCTATGGAATTTCAATAGGGCGAATGCTTCCACGTTTGGAGTGATTCCACAACTCTCTCAGGGAGTGATCCATTTTTGCTCTCCACTTCTCTGCCTCTTTGAGTATTTGGGAGTGTTCAAAAGCTTTGTCTTCAATGTCAGAGATCCTTTCTTCTGCCTGCTCCATTCTATTACTAAGGATTCTACTGTGTTTGTCTTTCTTTGAGGTCTGCAATTTCTTTCCTCATTATGTCTAAATCCTTGGAGATTTTGTCTTTGAATTCATTGATTTCTTGAGACAACTTTTGAACTACTCTTTTAATTTCTAATTCCAACATTACTTCCATTCTATTAATCTTATTTGCTATCCATATTCTGAACTCTATTTCTGACATCTCAGCCATTTGTTTATGAATGGCATCTTCTGTTGTGTCTCCTTTGTTGTTCCTTGGGGAGTTAATCTACTCTGATTATTCATGTTGCCAGAGTTTTCCCACTGGTTCTGCCTCATGATTATTTTTCACAGTTTGGCTAGAGAAGCTGGTAAGGTGAAATTGGATTGAGGGCTCCAAGAGTTGTAGTTAACCAGCTGTTTACCAAAGAGCTGGGACTGGTGACTGTGGCTTTTCCCCTACAGCTTTACAAACATCCCTTTCAGTCCTGCAGCCTAAGACTCTGGGGACCTGCTTGATGTGATGGGGCTAGGTGGCTTTCTCTTGTAATCAGCTAGTCTCTATCCAATCCTAGTGCAGTGGCTTTGGGCTGCAATCTCAGCTGGGGAGAGATACAAGCAACTAAGATACCCCACCCCTCACAGGCAACAACTGCAAGAGGAGAATCAATCCCTCCCACTACAACCCAACCATGGCTCAACTTTAGAGGGTCCCTGGGTGGCTGGCCCAGATCAAGAGTTTCAAGCCAGTTGTCCTGGGCAGCACAATTACTGTTCAAGTGGGAGAGTTCAAAGGTCTCCAGAAACCAGACAGCAGGGGTCCTTTGGCAGCTCAAGTGTAACTTACTCCTGTGCTCCATGAGTCAGAAGGGCTGGTCCAACAAAAGTGTTAGTCCAGGAGTGTTGGAACCTCCTTCCCCACTTTGCATCTCAGCCACACCCTGTCACTGGTAACCCTGTGGGGCTGTGGCCCAGTTCTCTCCAATGAGCAAATGTGCCAGGGATTTGCAGCTGCCAGAGTCAAAGGGGAGTTGATGCCTCCTCGGCAGGCCACTACACTGTGCTGCTAGCAGGCAGTGGGAGTTGAAGCCTGACTCCCTCTGGTGCTCATTGCATACTGAGGAGGGTTCCACCTGAGTCTATTCCTAGCCGGCGGTTAACGTTGCAGGGTGTGTTTTTCTCCCTCTGAGACTGCGCCTCTGCCCTAGCTGCATTCCTCCTCTGGTACCCCTCCAGGGCATGGTCTGGCTCCCTTTAGTGGTCCACAGAGTTGGGGAGGTGTCTCTCCAAAGTTTGACCCTGGCGGGGAGCATGCCACTATTGATGCTGCTGTGTGGCAGGTGCTGCTGCATGGGTTCCTGCACCTCTGCCCGCTGCTGATACACACTTTTTTTTTTTGCAGTTTTTGGCCGGGGCTGGGTTTGAACCTGCCACCTCTGGCATATGGGGCTGGCACCCTACTCCTTTGAGCCACAGGCGCTGCCCTGCTGATACATACTTTAAATGTGCTGGGCCAGTCACCCTTCCCTCTGCGTCTCTATCCATTCTTCTCAAGTCACAGTTTCAGCACAGTTGTGCCATGGCCCATGCATTGCCCGGCCCTAGCAAGGAACCATCAGACACTCTGGTCTCTGCAGGCGGTGGGTTTCCAGACCACCAGGCGAGGGGGGAAGGGTGGACTTGGAGTTCAGAATGGCAGGGAAAATATTTGTTCAACTTTTGTGCCGGGCAACAGGATGCCCAGGCTCATAGCGGGGTCTCTCTGGAGAAGAAGTCCCAGACTTCAGCGATCCTCTCCCATGGGGTGAAACAAGAGGTCTTCTGTTCTCTGCTTGCTTGTAGAGAGCACACAGTGAGCCACTGTCTTAGGGGATAGGACAGACTCTTGTCCTCTTTGGGATGGGTTTTGTACCTGAAATTTGTTTCCTTGGAGTTGCAGCTTGCCTGATTATGTGCACTTATAAATCTTTTCTCTCAGCTCAGCTCCCGACCTTCAGCTTTATTGGGTTCATTCTGACCATTATCTCTCCCTCTGGATGGGAGTTACTGTTGAAAACTGGCTCCAGTTGGCCATCTTACCTTGCCCCCTAAAATGTATGTTACTTGAGAGCAAGTACCACCTTAATCATCTTTAAGTAGCCCCAGCTCAGTAGTCTATTGAATGTAAAAGATGCTCAACAAGTGTATGTTGAGGCTCGGCGCCTGTAGCTCAAGTGGCTAAGGCGCCAGCCACATACACCTGAGCTGGCAGGTTTGAATCCAGCCCCTGCCTGCCAAACAACAATGACGGCTGCAACCAAAAAATAGCCGGGCATTGTGACAGGTGCCCGTAGTCCCAGCTACTTGGGAGGCGGAGGCAGGAGAATCGCTTGAGCCCAGGAGTTGCAGGTTGCTGTGAGCTGCGATGCCATGGCACTCTACCCAGGGTGACAGCTTGAGGCTCCGTCTCAAAAAAAAACAAAAACAAGTGTATGTTGAACTAATACATAATGTAACAAAGATTCATAATAACTTCTGTGAGCTATATGTCAAAAAAAGATAAACTGTGATAAAGAAGAAGTTTTAAATGTTTTCTTCTTTAAAAAAAATAGCAACTGAAGAATAGCTTGATGGAATTTGGAGAACCATGGAAAATGAATCCAGGAGATGGAGCATTTTATGGCCCTAAAGTAAGTGAAGCATGTATTTCAAAAAAGTAAAATTTAAAATAAAAATAAACACTTCCTCTAAGGAAACATCATTTAATTTACAGATTGATATAAAAATTAAGGATGCCATTGGCAGATACCATCAATGTGCTACAATTCAGCTGGACTTCCAACTGCCTATTAGATTTAATCTCACATATGTTAGGTGAGTGATTAAATATGCTAAATAATGTACTAATATCCTAATTATTAGTATTTGTTATTTGAGCACTAGCAATACTAAATTAAACTTTATCAGTGACTGTCTAGTATATATGCTGTGTGCTCAATATGTGTTTGTTGACTTGTGCATAATCCAGTAGGGGTTCTCAGGATACAGTCTAAGTGAGCATAAGATTATAGAGATGTGAACAAAGTATCATGAAAACATAATCCAGGCTTGACTCGGCGCCTATAGCTCAGCGGCTAGAGCACCAGCCACATACACCAGAGCTGGGTGGGTTTGAACCCAGCCTGGGCCTGCCAAACGACAATGACAACTACAACCAAAAAAAAAAAAACAAAACAACAGCCCGAGTGTTGTGGTGGGCGCCTATAGTCCCAGCTACTTGGGAGGCTGAGGCAAGAGAATTGCTTAAGCCCAAGAGTTAGAGTTTGCTGTGAGCTATGATAGCACAGCACTCTACTGAGGGCAACATAGTGAGACTCTGTCTCAAAAAAAAGAAAAAAACCATAATCCAGGCTGCTAACTCTCCGTTGGCATGTGGGGAGGATTTCACAAAATGCTGGCATTGGATCTGTCTTGAGGATGAGATATTTGTCAGAAAAAGCAAAAGAAAAAGGCAGTTCATCAGAGCAAATCCATAACATATTTATACAAAATTTTTTTAACATAGAAAATTATGTTCATGTACAGTTCAACGTGTTTTTAATACATGTATAGAGTGGTGTGACCACTTCCATAATTGTAGATTCTTTCTTTTCAACAAACCCCTTTGTGCTGCTACTTGATAGTCACACTATCCTAACCCTAGCCGCTGGCAACCACTAATATGTTCCCCGTCACTCTAGTTTGCCTTTCAGTATGTCCTATAAATGGAATCCTGCAGTATGAGACTTTAGGAGACTGGCTTCTTTCACATGGCCTAATGCCTTGGAGATTCACGCATGTTTTTGCATGTACCAATAGTTTATTTCTTTTTAGTGCTGACTATTAGGCCTGTATATGGATGCACCTCAATTTTCTTGTCTGATCTCATTTAACACTCATTTAAGGGCATTTGGGTTGCTTTCAGTTTTTGGCAATTGTGAATAGAATTGCTATAAATTTAGTGTATAGGTTTTGTGTGAATATAAGTTTTCATTTCTTTAGGGTAAATACTTGGAAATGGGTCAGATGATAAGTGTATTAACTTTGTAGAAACTGCCGAGTTGTTTTCTACAGCATCTGTACATTTGGCATTCTCACCAGCAATGTGACAGAGTCCCAAATGTTCCATAATCTTGTCGGCACTTGCATTGTCAGGTTTTGTTATTAAGCCACTCTAATAGGTGTGTATTAAGTTATGTTTGATTTTTTTCTTTTTTAGATGTGGCTAATGATAACATCTTTTCATGTGCTTATTTGCTATTCACATATCCTCTTCGGTTAAGTGTCGGCGCAAGTTTTTGCCCATTTATTAGTTGGGTTTTCTTACCATTGAGTTTTGAGAGTGCTCTATGTAGTCTAGATACAAGCCATTTGATGGGTATATGATTTGTAAATGTTTTCTTCTAGTCTTCAGCTTGCTTTTTCATTTTGTATAATATCTTAACTTTCTCATTCATTTTGAGTTTTCATTTCAGTGATGTTCAGTTTATAATTTTTTTCTTTTATGAATCATGCTTTTGTCAACCCATCTAAAAACTCTGCCTAAGCTCAGGTCATGAAGATTTTCTTCTATGTTTTATCTTAAAAGCCTTCTAGTTCTAAGTTTTATATCCAGATCTAAGATCTGATGTGAGTTAATTTTTTCTGTAAGATGTAACGGTCAGGGTTCAATGTTTGCATCTAGATATCTAATTAGTGTAACATAATATGTTAAGAATTTGTTCACTACTGTACCTTTCCCAAAAGTTACATTTTTTTGACATGTGGCTCTGTTTCTAGAGTTTCAATTCTGTTCTATTGGTCTGTTGATTATCCCTTTGTCAATACTGTATTGTCTTAATTACTATAATTTTATAGTAAGTCTTAAAATTAGGTAATAGAAGGGATTTACCATTCTAGATGCCTGTAAGAACATTCATGATTCATGGAAGGAGGTCAAAATATCAACATTAACAGTTTGAAAGAAGCTGATTCCAATCCTCATGGATGACTTCAAGGGGTTCAAAAATTCAGTGGAAGGTGCTCATTTCAGCAGCACTTACACTAAAATTAGAACGATACAGAGAAGATTAGCATGGCCCCTGCACAAGGATGACATGCAAATTCATTACCTGTTCCATATTAACAAAAAAGTTCAGTGGAAGAAAACTACAGTTCTGGTAGAAATAGCAAGAGAACTAGAATTTGAAGAGGAGCTTGGAGATGTGACTGAACTGCTGCAATCTTATGATAAAACATGAGTGGGTGAGGAGTGGCTTCTATGGATGAGCAATGAAAGTGGTTTCTTGAGATGTGATCTGGTAGAGATGTTGTGAACATTGTTGAAATGACAACAAAGGATTTAGAATATTACATAAACTTAGTTTTGTTTTCTTTATTTTGTGACAGAATCTCGCTCTGTCAGCCTGGGTAAAGTGCCAAGGTGATTGGGTAAAATCAGAATTATTCTGGAAGTGTAAGTTTTTAAAGAAAGAGATAAAATTATCACTGGGATTGTTAAAATATCAAGAAATTCAACAGATAAAATGGAGAACATTCTGAAAAATGAGATTTACAGTGGGGGAGGTGGGTAGTGACAGGCAGGAGGACAATGGGATTAAAACAGTTGGCCATGAGTTGACATTTTGTGATGCTGAGAGAGGGCATGGGATTTCATTATTACGATGCTCTCTACTTGTGTATCTCTGATCACATTTTTTTTAATAAAGGAAAAAAGATTAGCAAGCAAAGCAGTCTTTTGAGAAAAGAAGGTACTCACAAAACAAAGTTAAGGGAGAAATATCTAAAACCACTAGTCTAAATCTATAGGCAAAATTAAATATAAGGTAAGAAGATAGCTATTACTGAATCCCAGAAAAATACTTAAATATCTAATTTTCATTTTTTTTAGTAAGGATGGAGATGATAAGAAGAGACCTGTAATCATTCATCGAGCCATCTTGGGGTCAGTGGAAAGAATGATAGCCATTCTTTCAGAAAACTATGGGGGGAAATGGTAAGTGATATACAAAAGAAAAGCTATATGTCTGTTATTCTTAAAAGTCATATCTAACAAGATAAAATAGTAGGGAATAATGGCAGTCCCTGCCTCATAATTAGCAAGAATCTAAACAGCAAATACGGAATTCTTGTTCCATTTGCAAGATCAGGAGACAAAAACATAGAAAACAAAGGCAGAATGGCATAAAACTGTACCATTTATCTTTTGGGGGACTCAGAAGAATTAAAGTTATCATTTCACCTATTTCAAGCCCTTCAAAGATCTAGTTGCTGTCTGAGAAACTTATATTCCTTCTACCCTGTCCCTCCCCCAACCCGTGGTGTTTGTCTTCAGGGTTCCCTGTGACCACTGAGGGGAAAAACATACAAACGTGATCCATGAATGGACTGGACAGTGTGCTGCACAAACCTAGAGAGGACGGCCACAGCAGCTCAGCCATGGAGGGGATGGGGAGGGAATGCCCTGGAGAGCAGAATTTTGACTGGAGCCTCTTGTAGTCCTCTTTTCCTAGAATGAAAACTGGCCAGAGGGATAGAGTTACATTGATTCACGAGATCTGGGTATTGCTTTGGCCACAAGGTCAGACATTTAGAAGTAATTAGATCAAAATGGAATTTCATAGATTTGAGGAAGAGGAAGGGAATGACTGCTCAGCATGGGCCATGAAGGTGGTATTGCCACTAAAAAGCCTGCACTGTTGAGGAATTTCTCAGTATTCACATACAAGAGAACCCTTTCCGTTAAAATTAGCTTCTTTTTCCCCTCTAATGATTGCTCAGTGGTTCATGAACAAAGTGGCCATCAGCAGGTATATGTGGGCTGAACAATACGACCTACCCTGAGAAGGTTCCATCTGGCCATGTTCTGAGGTCTCAACTTGTAATGAGTGGCAGTTAATTCTGACTCTCCGCTATGCTACCATAACCCAGAGGAACAGTCGGCTATTTTGTGGCAAGTTGATGTGTTGGTTTCCATTCATTATGCAAGCGCCAGTGATTTATCCTCACTAGAAAAGACATCGCCTCTGGGTTCTGCTTTCCTCTTTCCCGCCATGCTTCTGCCTGCAGCACTGTGTATATACCGTGTATATACTGTATCTGCTGTCAGAAATAGTGAGGTTTCTGACTTTGAAACTATTAATAATTTTATAGCAAGAAGTAAGGCACCAAGCTGACATTGCGGGATTCAGAAAACTAACACCTGAAAAGCAACTGGCCTTACTAGCAGTTAGGGGACCAGGTGGCAGGAACAGCTGGTGATGACGCATCCTACAGCCTGTGGAAATGCTGCAAACCAGCCACCACTTGGGGACATTTCGCCTCCCTTTCCATTTTGAAGACATTGACAGTGCATCTGCTCATGCAATTTTCTGTCTTCAGAATCCACTGCCCCACTGCTGCTTATTGCTGGGCAGGTCCCTGCAGCCCTGTGTGGACCAGGCCCTGGCTGCTATTGCTGGGGCCACTGCCACAGGCTCTGAAAGCTCCATATCTTGGTGTCATGCTTCTCTGTCAGAATGGATTCTGTATGGTGCCCCCTGCTGTGGGCCTTTCAGTCACCATGCTGTGTTTCTCTGTCTGTTTGGCAGAACCTAGATCACACGCTAGCATTCATGTCTGGGGAGGCTGGGGGAGATTTCTGAGAAGGAAACCTAAGTTGGGAATTTTCCCAAACAGAGGATCTTCCAAAGGTCTTCAGTAGCTAAAGAGTCTGTGTGTATCCCTGATATTCTAAGCCAGGGGTCCTCAAATTTTTTAAACAGGGGGCCAGTTCACTGTCCATCAGACTGTTGCCGGGCCAGACTATAGTTTAAAAAAAAAAAAACTATGAACAAATTCCTATGCACACTGCACATACCTTATTTTGAAGTAAAAAAACAAAACGGGAACAAATACAGTATTTGAAATGAAGAACAAACAAAGTTAAATCAACAAACTTACCAGTATTTCAATGGGAACTAAGGGCCTGCTTTTGGCTAATGAGATGGTCAATGTCCAGTTCCATATTTGTCACTGCTAGTTGTAACAAGTGAAGCAAATGTGCATTAGTTAGTCTAGATTTGGTTGGAGATTTCAGATGTTTCATTCTGGAAAAAGTCTGCTCATAGTCATAAGTGCTGCCAACGATGGTTGCCATTTTGAGTGCATGGTTCCTGAGACTAGGATATGTCTCAGAGGGGAGAGATGCATAGAAATTGGGAAGGCTGCTTGACTTGAATGCATCTTTCAGAGAGTCACAATTCTGCAGTTCAGCCAGTTCCATTTGGTAAATTGTATCCACATTTTCTTTTTTTTTTTTTTTTTATTTCAAGATACTTTATTCTTAAAACAGGTCACAACACTAAGCTTTTGGCCCATTCTACCACTTTACAAGCTACAAATGGTTGCTGAGCAGTGGAGGGGTGCTCTTTCATAGCATGTCTGAAAAGTGAATAAAAATCCATATAAAACAAATATTCAAATAGTTTCCATAGGAACATAGATAAGTGTGACCCCATCTCCTAATCTTACATATTGCTGCA
>CAUYRH010015173.1:0-27059 GCA_963574655.1 Perodicticus potto | reverse complement strand
ATGATATCTCAAAGTGGTTTTAATTTGCATTTCTCTGATGATTAAGGATGATGAGCATTTTTTCATGTGTCTGTAGGCCGTGCGCCTGTCTTCTTCAGAGAAGTTTCTCTTCAAGTCCTTTGCCCACCCTGAGATGGGATCACTTGTTCTTTTCTTGCTAATACGTTTGAGTTCTCTGTGGATTCTGATTATTAAACCTTTGTTGGAGGCATAACCTACAAATATTTTCTCCCATTCTGAGGGCTGTCTGCTTGCTATACTTACTATGTTCTTGGCTGTACAGAAGCTTTTTAGTTTGATCAGGTCCCAATAGTGTATTTTTGATATTGCTTCAAATGCCTGGGAGTCCTCCTCATAATATATTCACCCAAGCTGATTCCTTCAAGAGTTTTCCCTGCACTTTCTTATCATTATTATTTTTATTTTTTTTAATTAAATTTTTTTTTTTTTGAGACAGAGCCTCAAGTTGTCACCCTGGATAGAGTACTGTGGCATAACAGCTTACACCAACCTCCAATTCCTAGGCTCAAGAGAGTCTCCTGCCTCCGCCTCTCAAGTAGCTGGGACTACAGGTGCCTGCCACAACGCCCAGCCATTTTTTGGTTGCAGCCATTATTGTTGTTTGGCAGAGCTGGGTTGGATTCGAAACCCACCAGCTCAGGTGTACGTGGCTGGCGCCTTAGCCCATTGAGCCATAGGCGCTGAGCCTATTTGTTTTTTTTGTTTTTTTTTTGTTTTGAGACGGAGCCTCAAGCTGTCACCCTGGATAGAGTGCCATAGCATCACAGCTCACAGAAACCTCCAATTCCTGAGCTCAAGCGAGTCTCCTGCCTCCGCCTCCCAAGTAGCTGGGACTACAGGCATCCGCCACAACGCCTGGCCATTTTTTGGTTGCAGCATCATTGTTGTTTGGTGAGCCTGGGCTGGATTCAGACCCGCCAGCTCAGGTGTACGTGGCTGGTGCCTTAGCCGCTTGAGCTGCAGGCGCTGAGCCTTATTTTTATTTTTATTTATTTTTTTATCAGGATGTTTATAGTTTATTATCAATAGGTTGTGGGATTATGAGTGATTTTGTTTTCTTAATTTTTCTTTTTTTATTTATGTTTAATTTTTTATTATTATTTGTTATCAAATCATAACTTTGTACATTGATGCATTTATGGAGTTCAGGGTACTGCTTTGATATATAATATGAAATGCTTACTTTGAACTAAGTAGTACATTTATCACAATTATACTCATTTCTTAATAGTTTTGAAATGTACCATTGCATCATGCACATTAGGTGAGGTCTCCCGAAATATCCTCCCTCCTCCCATATCCCCCCTCCCCTCCCCTCTCTCTCCTCTTCCCTTCTCATTTCTGGACTATAGTTATGTTTTGCCATTCATATGAATGTGAGGGTGATTATATATTGATTTCATAGTAGTAGTGAGTACATTGGATACTTTTTTCCCCGTTCATGAGATACTTCACTAAGAAGAATATGTTCCAGCTCCATCCAGGTAAATATAAAAGATGTGAAGTCTCCATCTTTTTTATGGCTTCATAGTATTCCACGGTGTACATATACCACAATTTGTTAATCCATTCATGGGTCGACAGGCACTTGGGTTATTTCCATGTCTTGGCTATTATGAATTGGGCTTCAATAAACATTCTGGTGCAAATGTCTTTGTTGTAAAATAATTTTTGATCATCTGGATATATACCTAGTAGAGGAACTGCAGGATCGAACAGGAGGTCTACTTTTAGTTCCTTGAGTGTTCTCCAAACTTCTTTCCTAAAAGGTCATATTAGCTTGCATTCCCACCAGCAGTGTAGAAGAGTTCCCTTCTTTCTGCATCCATGCCAACATCTGTAGTTTTGGGATTTTGTGATGTGGGCTAATCTGACTGGAGTTAGATGATATCTCAAAATGGTTTTGATTTGCATTGCTCTGATGATTAAGGATGATGAACATTTTTTCATGTGTTTGCAGGCCATGCGCCTGTCTTCATCAGAGAAGTTTCTTTATTTTTTATTTTTTTTTATTAAATCATAGCTGTGCAATTATGGGGTACAATGTGCTGGTTTTATATACCATTTGAAATATTTTCATCAAACTGGTTAACACAGCCTTCACCGCATTCTTAGTTATTGTGTTAAGACATTTATATTCTACACTTAGTAAATTTAACATGTACCCTTGTAAAATGCACCATAGGTGTGATCCCACCAATTATCCTCCCTCCACCCATCCTCCCCCCTCCCCTCCCTTCCCTCTCCTCTTTCCCCTTCTTCTTGGGCTATGGTTGGAGAGAAGTTTCTGTTCAAGTCTCTTGTGCACATAGAAATGGGGTTATTTATTCTTTTCTTATTGATTAGTTTGAGTTGTCTGTAGATTCTAGTTATCAAACCTCTGTCAGAAACATAACCTGCAAAAATCTTCTCCCATTCTGAAGGTTGTCTGTTTGCTTTACTTACTGTGTTCTTGGCTGTGCAAAAGCTTTTTAGTTTGATCCCGGTAATGTATTTTTGCTGTTGCTTCAATTGCCTGGGGTGGATGGGGGGTCGTCCTCATAAAATATTCTCCCAGGCCAATTTCTTCAAGTGTTTTCCCTACATTTTATTATAAAAAGTTGGCACTCATATACATAAAGTAAAATGAACTTAAAATTCATTATAAGTTTACTTCATTTTTTAGCTTGACCTTCTAGTAAATCTTTAGCTTCATTGATTTTGGCTGCTATATAAGGAGATCCTCCTTTGTCTGGGAGATTTAAGAGCTTAATTCGTCAATGAGTGTCTCTTATTTTCCCTTTATTGGCAGTAGGGCTTGCATCTAGTATTAATGCTGCTTCCCGTTTTGTCATTTTGGGTTCAAACCCACCTCTGTAATAGCCACCACTACAGGCAGATTTTGGCAGACTCTGAAAAACTTGTTTTACTTGAGGCTCCATATGCTTCCTGGCTTACAAAACATAACGACCTGCAAATCCTGCAGCAGCAATGGTTAGTCCAACTGCTACCACTGTACTGGCCATGGCTCCAACTCAGCTCCCCCAGCTCCACCGTGAGCACGGATTATCCCAGCCAACAAGTCGTGGCCACCAACTTCGCCCCCTTATTGGAGAGCGACACAGCCTCAGGCAGCACGCACCTATTTTTATAGTTTCATGTATTAAGTTTAAATCTTTTATCCAGTGAGAATGAATTTTTGTTAATGGTGAAAGGTAGGGGTCCAGTTTTAGTCTTCTACAGGTCGCCAACCAGTTCACCCAGCAACATTTGTTAAATAGGGAATCGGTTCCCCATGGAATTTTTTTTTTTTTTTTGGCAGTTTTGGCCTGGGCTGGGTTTGAACCTGCCATCTCTGGCATATGGGGCTGGTGCCCTACTCCTTTGAGCCACAGGTGCCACCCTACCACTGAATATTTTTGATAGGCTTGTCGAAGATCAAATGACGATAGCTGGGTTCATCTCTTGCTTCTCTATTCTGTTCCATACATCTACCTCTCTGTTTTTGTGGTAGTACCATACTGTTTTGATCAATGTTTTGATTTATAGTATAGCCTGAAGTGCTTTTTTGTTTTGTTTTTTGAGACAGAGCCTCAAGCTGTCACCCTGGATAGAGCGCCATGGCATCACAGCTCACAGCAACCTCCAATTCCTGGGCTCAAGCGAGTCTCTTGCCTCCGCCTCCCAAGTAGCTGGGACTACAGGCGCCCGCCACAACACCCGGCCATTTTTTTTTTTTTTTTTGGTTGCAGCCATCATTGTTGTTTGGCGGGCCCGGACTAGATTTGAACCTGCCAGCTCAGGTGTATGTGGCTGGCGCCTTAGCCCGTTGAGCCACAGGCGCCGAACCTGTTTTTTTGCTTTTTTAGAGGCAGGATTTTTGCTCTTGCACAGACCAGCCTCCAACTCTTGACCTCGAGCAAATCTTCCACCTTGAAATATAAAAATATTTCAAGCCTTTGGCTCAGGGCCTGTAGATCAGTGGCTAGGGCCACATACATTGCAGCTGGCAGGTTTGAATCAAGCCCAGGACTGCCAAACAGCAATGACAATTCCAACCAAAAAATAGCCAGGCGTTGTGGCGGGTGCCTGTAGTCCCAGCTACTTGGCAGGCTGAGGCAAGAGAATCACTTAAGCCCAAAGCTGTTGCTGTGAGCTGTGACGCCGTGGTACTCTACCAAGGGCAACATAATTAGACTCTGTCTCAAAAAAAAAAAATTTCAAGCCTTTAAACAAAGATTCATTTCTTGAATCAAGTACAAATAAAAAAAAATTTTTTTTTGAGATAAGAGTTTCACTCTGTTGCCCCCTAGAGGTTCTTGGTGGCATAACTCACAGAAACCTCAAACTCCTGGACTCAGAAGATCCTCTTACCTCAGCCTCCCAAGTAGCTGTGACTACAGGCACTGGGACTACAGGTGTCTGCCACAATACTCAGCTGATTTTTCTATTTCTAGTGGATATGGGCTCTCACCCTTGCTCTGGCTGGTCTCCAACTCCTAAACTCAAGCAATCCACCTGCCTCTCCGAGTGCTAAGATTATAATGTGAACCACCATGCCTGGCCTAAATCAAAGAATCTTTAAGCCCAGCTATAACCTGTAATGCCTGGATTTGAGACATCCCGCTTTTTCAGGCCAAACCAATGTATTCCTTCCATGTGTTGATTTATGACTTTACATGTAATTCCAGTCACTTGGAAATGTATGAAACCAAACTGTAACCCAACCAAGGATTTTTGGGCATGGCTTTCCAGGCCATTGTTGCACATATGTGGCTCAGAATAAATATCTTTAAATTATTCTACAGAGTTTGATTGACACAGTGTTGATAAAAGAATGTGGGGACTTAGTACATTCAATGAACACTTGTTTTTTTTTTTTCCTCACCCTTTCAGACTTTTTTTTTTTTGAGACAGAGTCTCAAGCTATCGCCCTAGGTAGAGTGCTGTGGCATCACAGCTCACAGCAACCTCCAAGTCAAGCAAGTCTCTTGCCTCAGCCTCCCAAGTAGCTGGGATTACAGGCGCCTGCCACAATACCAGGCTATTTTTTGGTTGCAGCCGTCATTGTTGTTTGGCAGGCCCAGACTGGATTCAAACCCACCAGCTCAGGTGTATGTGGTTGGCACCTTAGCCACTTGAGGCACCGAGCCAATTCAGACTTTTAAATACCATTTGGACTGGGTTTAGAAGGCAGGAAGTAGATGCTTTTTGCCTTGTGTCTCCTAACTGAGATGTAGGAAAGTCAGCCAAGCCAAGTCACAAGGAGACTGGGTGTTGGCTACAGAGCACCGCCAACATCCTTGATGGTGGCATTAGCCGTATTGGGAGCAGCTGAGGTATTCTGTGAGGAGTTACTCGAAAGTGCTACAGTTGTGTGATTTGATTAAATCTGCATGGGTAAGAGCAGTGCCAGAAACAGCAGCCCCACCCTGGGCCTGGCCACCATTGCTCTGCCAAGGCCCCTCCGTTGGTGCTCAGCATGTCTTACTGGTTGCTGGGTAAATGGAGAACTGTAGGCTCTAAGCACATGTGGGCATGGACCCCCTGGTCACTCTTAGGTAACAAAAGATCCTGCTGTCACTTCAAATCACTGCAAATACTTCAGAGTCAGTAACAAATATGTCGTCTTTTTTTTTTTTTTTTTTTGAGACAGTGCCTCAGGCTATCACCCTGGATAGAGTGCTGTAGCATCACCGCTCACAGCTGGGCTCAAGCGATTCTCCTGCCTCCACCTCCCAAGTAGCTGGGACCACAGGCGCCTGGCACAACACCTGGCCATTTTTTTTTTTTGGTTGCAGCTGTCATTGTTGTTTGGTGGGCCCGGGCTGGATTCGAACCCGCCAGCTCAGGTGTACATGGCTGGTGCCTTAGCCCGTTGAGCCACAGGCGCCGAGCCAAAATATGTCTAGTCTTAAGAAATTGAAAACCAAAAAAATTTATTTCAGGTAAAAATTTCCCTTGTCTCGGGCAGTGCCTGTGGCTCAAAGGAGTAGGGCGCTGGCCTCATATGCTGGAGGTGGCGGGTTCAAACCCAGCCCTGGCCAAAAAAAAAAAAAAGTAGAGAAAAATTTCCCTTGTCTGGTAATTCTGGAGACCAGGAGTCTAAGATCAAGATGGCAGCCTAGTTGGCTTCTTATTTTTTCTTTTCTCTTCTTTTTTTTTTTTTAGACAGAGTTTCACTATGACACCCTCCATAGAGTGCCATGGCGTCACAGCTCACAGCAACCTCCAGCTGTTGGACTTAGGCGATTCTCTTGCCATAGCCTCTGGAGTAGCTGGGACTACAGGCATCTACCACAACACCCGGCTATACATATACACATTTTTTTTTTTTTTGGTTGTAGTTGTCATTGTTGTTTGGCAGGCCCAGGCTGGATTCAAACCCGCCAGCTCTGGGGTATATGGCTTGGCACCCTTAGCTGCTGAGCTACAGGTGCCGAGCCATTGGCTTCTTCTGAGGGCTGTGAAGGAGGATCTATTCTCTGCAGCTGCCCAGCCCCTGGTGTTTGCTGGCCATCGCTGCCTTTTCTTGGCTTGTACATGCATCACCGCATCTCTGCCTTCCTCTTCAAATGACATCCCCCCTCTGTGTGCCTGTCCAAATTTCTCATTTTTGGCCAGGCGCAGTGACTCACACCTATAATTCTAGCACTCTGAGAGGCCAAAGTGGGTGGATTGCTTGCGCTCACAGGTTTGAGAGCAAGACCTCGACTCTAAAAATATCCAGGCACTGTGGCAGGAACCTGTAGTCCCAGCTACTTGGGAGGCTGAGGCAAGAGAATGATTTAAGCCCAAGAGTTTGAGGTTGCTGCAAGCTATGACGCCACAGCACTCTATTGAGGGTGACAAAGTGAGATTCTGTCTTAAAAAAACAAAAAAACCAAACAAACAAAACCCAAATTTCTCCTTTTTATACGGACATCATATTAGGTTAGGGCCAACCCTAATGATTTTAGTTTGCTTAGACTCTATAAAGACCTTGTGAAGATCTTCTTTCAAACAAGGTTACATTCTGAGATGCTGGAGATTATATATCCTCAACATATCATTTTGGGAGTATATAATTCAACCCATTACACCTGCCTAACCAGTTACTCCTGTTCTTCCATCAGAAGGATGAATATGCAATTTATCATCAAAAATGGGACCCTTCTGAGAGTGAACGGAGGTGCTATTGATAAGTATACCAGGACTACAGATGCAAATCAAAACTGTCCTGGGCAAAAGGTGGCATATGATCACCCTGCCTATGAAGCACCAGATTCAGTAGAGGCAGGGATGGGGGCATGTTGGGAATAAAGGGGTCCTTGAGGGGGTCAGGAACATGTTGACCCACATAGCCATGATAGGTATTGGCAGATGTGTCCAGCTGTCTCTTTTCTCATGGAGCACTGACAATACCTCATGGGCAATTCACTGAGTTCAGGCAAATGCATGCATCTCTATTTCAGTTGATGGCTAAAGAATTTCTTCTCTCAGAACCTGGAGTGTCTAGAGCTTGTCCTTTTTTCTGCTGGCATTTCATCACCCCACCAAGAAGCCTCTGTGGACAAGATGTAAACAGCTCCATCCCAGTGTTCTCCAGTCAATGATCCACATCTGGTCCCCTAGGAACACTTGCCACCACAAATCATGGGGACAAGGCTGACCCCAATGTGGCAATGTCCCTATGCTCTGCAGTCAGAACAGAGTACCTCATGTTCTCGATCACTCAGGCAGGAAGCCATTGGGTTCCCAGCCTCACTAAGTGGTCCCTTTAAAGCCTTACTAAGTGGTCTCTTTAAAGCCTTTTTGCATAGGTTCAAGACGACAGGCAGGCAGCCCCCACCTTCTCAGTGGGGTTGAGGGTGAGGGGAGGCCTCATGCATCAACAAATACTAGCTTTTCCTTGAATTTCTCTCTCTTGGCTCCTTTCCTACCATCAACGGGGGGGTGAAGGGTTCAGCAATTCAAAGCCCACCCTTCACAAGCCCTGCACAGTGATCTGACGTATCACATTGGCATGGAACATCTACTTAGCACTTCAGCCAAAAGCAGAACAAAATGGTTTCAGTTTAACCCTCTTTTCCTGTATTATTATTAGCTAGAAGGAGGCCCTCTGAAGGTAGGAATTGTCTTATTTAACTTGGCATCCCCAGTGTCCCGGGTCTGACCCCTGGAAGGAGGTCTGCAAATGTCTCCCAATGAATGAAGGCATGGCCAGCTTCCAGGCCTCTCAACATTGGGCTTCCTCTCCTTTGACAACGTTTCAGTTTGATTTTATTAAACTTCTAAAGCAACCTTTGATAGGAATCAAAGAGACAGGCCTCAGAAAGTGAGATGTAAGTGAACTTGTGCCCAGCTTCTGAAAGGATGCCTCTAATTTCTCCCAGGTTGTCTGGTGAAGGCAGCAAGTTCCGCGGAACAGAAGCTGCTACCCAGCCCGGGCTCCCCGCTGACCTGGAGCCGAGCCTGCGCGGCTGCCTTTTGGCTCCTGCTGGTGGCTTCGAGCTGCGCTGCAGGGGCTTCTCCTGGCAGGAAGATGCGGGAACAGCGTTCTGACGCGCAGCGGGGCTGTCTGGGGATGCTCGCGGAGGTTTTCATCCACTGCCAAGTCAAGTTCAAAGCTGGAGCTGGAAGCTTTCAGGATAGACACGTCCAAAATACCCTCGGCGTTGACAAGGCTCTGGCGGGTGGTCTGCTGTGCTGATGCGCTGGGGGAAGACTGGAGCAGGGCTTCCAAAGAAAACGCTGAAATAACAACGGGTTCTGCGTGCTGCCCTGGGGCCAGAAATATGCTACAGAACCGAGCACTGGAACAGACCTCGCAGATTTTAAAAAAAGAGTTCAATATTTCAATATTATTTTAATGGTTGCCTGAGAGAGAAGATAAAGGCATTTGAGGGAATAAATTTTGATATGAGAGGTTTTTTTTTTTTTTTAAGTTAAATGCCTTCTATAACACATGTAATAGAAACAGTATCTGATTGGTATACTTGGAACAGCTCAGATGTGTATAAAGTAGAAAATACAAATCATCATATCCCTCTTTTAACCCCAGCTATCACTGCCCACAGTTTAATGAGTTTTCCTTAGTAATAGTAATAACAATGGTCATCGTAGGGGAAAAAATGAATCAAGGGCTCATTTTTGTGTCAGGCTCTGGGCTAAATGCTTCAGAGATAGACTATTCCATTGAAGGCTCTGAGCCTCTCTGTGATAGACATTTGTAATACCTGGGTCCTCCTGCTTTACAAACCTAAGGCTTAAAGAAGGTTGGTAACTTGCCTAAGGTGGGGCACAGCCTTTTTGTTCTTTTTTTTTCATACATTTACAAACATATACTGTGTGAATGCATGTGTATGTGTTTATATATACTTTCTTTTTATTTATTTATTTCTTAGAAATGAGGTCTTGCCCAGGCTGGAATGCAGTGGCTATTCACAGGCTTGATCACAATACACGTAAAACAGCCTCAAAGTCTTGGCCTCAAGCAATCCTCCCACTGCCTCTGCTGCCACAGCTGCTGCTGGAACTACAGGTGTGAACCACCATGCCCCATTTTATGTATACTTTCTATTAATGAGATTTTCTAAGATGAAATTAAGTATAATCTACTGTTGTGAAACCTGTCTTTTTGCATTTATGATTGTGTCTCATTCCACTGAATAAGACAATCTCTATAAACTACATTTTCCCTGAGGCATTCTCCTGTTATTATCAACATGAAAGTTAAACTATGTATTTTGAAGGACATGGTTGGCACATAGTAGGTGCTCAAGAAATTACAAAGATTAATATCACAATTAGCTTTTACTAGTTAATGTGTGAGTCAACAGTGAAGGAGGTGCTTGTTGATTTAGTTTAATGTGGTTGCCCTAAACACAACTAAACCCTACTGCATTTATTTATTTATTTATCTATCTATTTATTTATTTGTTGAGACAGGGTCTTACTCTGTTGCCCCAGGCTAGAGTGCTGAGGCATGACAGCTCACAGCAACCTCAAACTCCTGGGCTCAAGCAATCCTCTTGCCTCAGCCTCCCAAGTACCTGGGTCTACAGGCACATGCTACAATGCTTGGCTAGTTTTTCTATTTTTAGTAGGGATAGGATCTCGTTCTTGCTCAGGCTGATCTTAAACTCCTGATCTCAAGCATTCTATCCATCTTGGCCTCCAGAGTGCTAGCATTACAAATGTGAGCTCCTGCACCTGTCCAAACCTACTGTATTTAAATTGTTTGCCAGCTCTCTTCACTTTTAAGATTTGGCTATTGTGGCCTTAAAGAGAAAAGAGAAAAAAAAACAGACATCTGTGAGTGAATATTTAAGAAACTGTGTAATGAGGCTCAGAGAAGCAAACAGAAGATGTAAAACAAGCAAAGTCCCAAGAAGAAATGAGTTCAAGTGTGAAGGCCTTTACCTCCTTCATAAATCCCTGGAAATCATTCCCTGGGTCTAGAGGAGGTCTGATCAGAGCCCATCACCTAGCGAGCCTTTAATGAGAAGCTCTTTCACAGAGCTCAATTGCAAACCTATAATAAATAGAAAAACTAATTTTTTGTGAAGTCTTGAGGGCATTGCTATTTAATAAATCAGCAAATTGTAGTTTGCTCTAATAGCAGAGGTTGCAAATTGGAACTACTAATTTTTTTTTTTTTTTTGAGACAGTCTCACTCTGGGTAGAGTGCCATGGCATCATAGCTTGCAGCAACCTCAAATAGGAGTTTGAGCAGTCTTCTTGCCTCAGCCTCCCAAGTAGCTGGGACTAAAGTCACCCGTCACAATGCCAAGTTGGTTTTTCTATTTTTAGTAGAGGCAGCATCTGTCTCATGCTCAGGCTGGTCTGGAGGTCCTGAGCTTGGGCAATCTACCTGCGTTGGCCTCCCAGAGTGCTAGGATTATAGGCATGAGCTACCATGCCCTGCCTTGGAATTATTAATTTTTAAGTTCCAAATGAGGTTCCCATTGTTACAAGGGGCAGGGATTCTGGATATTTTCAAGGAGAATATGTGTTTAATATCTCCTGTTAATTTCTTCTTACTTCTGCTGAACTTAAACAACAGACTTGGAATCTTTTGAAATTGTAGAGATTTTTATGCTTTTTGTTCTTTTGGTATTTCTTTTTGAGATAGAGCCTCACTCTGTCATCCTAGGTAGAGTGACATGAGGTCAAGCAATCTATGGGTCAAGCAACCTCAAACTCATGGGCTCAAGAGATCTGCCTAAGTAGCTGGGACTACAGGTGCCTGCTGAAATGCTTGGCTAGTTTATTTTTCTACTTTTTTAGTAGAGACAGGCGTGTCACTCTTGCTCAGGCTAGTCTCAAACTCCTGACTGAACTCAAGTAATCCACCCACCTTGGCTTCCTAGAGTTCTGGGATTACAGGTGTGAGCCACCATGCCTGGGTTGAAACTGTAGTTTTTGTTTTTGTTTTTGAGACAGAGTCTCACTTTGTCACCCTCAGTAGAGTGCTATGGCATCACAGCTCACAGCAATCTCCAACTCCTGAGCTTAGGTGATTCTCTTGCCTCAGTCTCCCAAGTCACTGGAACTACAGGAGCCCGCCACAATGCCCAGCAATTTTTTGTTGCAGTTTGGCTGGGTTTGAACCCGCCACCCTTGGTATATGGGGCCGGCACCCTACCCACTGAACCACAGGCGTCACCCGAAATTGTGGTTTTATTCACCATTTATTGAGCACCTACTATGTGCCAGGTACTGTCCTAGGCACTTGGGATATTAGTAGACAACATGGAAAAAAGAAATGACACCCCCCCACCAAATGCCTAGTTTCTACTCCTGCCTTGTGAACTTCAAATGGTTTAGGAAAAACCACAGTTCCTGATGATGTGTTTTCAGCAATGCAGCAATTACCTTCTGTGGCATACAGAAAGTAATCGAATAAAAATAATGATTCCTTATGTTTCTTTAACCAGTATAAATTGCCTTATGATCCTTGGATTAGTAGTGATTTTACATCTTTATTTTGAAATTGAATTAGAATCAGCTTATAGCCCTACATATTAGGATCAGAAGGAAGTCTGGTATCTGTCTCTTGGGGCACTCTAGGTATGGCAGAAATCCTCAGCATCCAAGAAGGTCTGCTAGACTTCCAACAGAAAGGGTCCTGGTCTCTCAGTCCAGGGTTTACCAGCATTCTAAGGTTCCAAACTACTACTTGATGTCATCGCCACATCAGAGGACAAGCCAGCCATAGTGCTGGTGCAGGGGCCTGGAACCCCTACCATGCCTGGCATTAACCTTCCATGGTTGAATCAGCAGATATTGGTGGAGTGTATGTGCGGAGGCGAGGGAGAGCCAGTTGAGTAGTCAGGGCAGAGGGGATACCTGCGGTGAGAAGGAATTGAGGCAATGGTTATTGATCAACTATTAAAAAAAGTATTTTAATAAGTTGGCTACCAGCATAACCACACTTTATTTATTTTTTTTTTTTTTTGAGATAGAGTTTTATTTTGTCTCCCTCGGTAGAGTGCCATTGCATCACAGTTCACAGCAACCTCAAACTCTGATGTTAGTGATTCTCTTGCCTCAGCCTCCCAAGTAGCTGGGGCTATGGGCACCTGCCACAGCACCTGGCTATTTTTAGAGACAAAGTCTTGCTCTGTCTGAGGCTGGTCTCGAACTCATGAGCTCAGGCAATCCACCCGCCTTGGCCTCCCAGAATGCTAGAATTACAGGCACGAGCCACTGCGCCCCGCTGATATCCACACTTTTGCATACAGGTAAATATTTTACTAGCCCTGCCTACAGTCTGCCTATCAAGTGGGTCTTCTGACTGTGGGACTGAGTGCCTTCCTGTCCACTTCCTTACCCTAGACAGTGGGCCCTTTGAAGAAAAGTAGATCATGTCTATTCCTTGCCTTTGGTGCCAGAGTCCTTCACAGACATCTTTGCAGACATCCTCCCACAAAGTCAATTCCTCCTGAAAGGGGCTACTGCCCCTTTATGGGTTCAGCAGGAATCTGCCCTTGGTGGAAATGAGTAACCATGCCTTTCTTCCATTCCAAGGGGAACTTCCCAGAGTGTCCTTTAAGTTCTTGGATATTAAAGCTAATCTACCTTCTGTTCTAGGCAATGGCATAGACTCCATGTCTTCTAAGAATGGCTATTCTTTTTTTTTGAGACAGAGTCTGAAGCTGTCACCCTGGGGTAGAGTGTCATAGTTTGCAGCAACCTCCAACTCAGTCTCAAGTGATCCTCTTGCCTCATTTTTTCTCTTTTTAGTAAATAAGGGTTTTTTTGCTCAGGTTGGTCTGGAACTCAGTGAGCTCAAGCAATCCACCCACCTCGGCCTCCCAGAGTGCAAGGATTACAGGCATGAGCCATCTTGTCTGGCCTAAGAATGGCTAGTCTAAAGTCCTTTAAACACACAGTGTGCATAGGCCCTATGCACACAACACACCCTTTGAAGAAAGTTACTTGTATTAAAGCAGTCCTCAAAATTTTTTTTTTTATTTTTTGAGACAGAGCCTCAAGCTGTCACCCTGGGTAGAGTGCCGTGGCATCACAGCTCACAGCAACCTCCAATTCCTGGGCTCAAGCGAGTCTCCTGCCTCCGCCTCCCAAGTAGATGGGACTACAGGTGCCCGCCACAACACCCGGCCATTTTTTGGTTGCAGCCGTCATTGTTGTTTGGTGGGCCCGGGCTGGATTCGAACCCGCCAGCTCAGGTGTACGTGGCTGGCGCCTTAGCCCGTTGAGCCACAGGCGCCGAGCCAGTCCTCGAATTTTTTTTCTAACCACTCTGTTGCCCTGGGTAGAATGCTGTGGCATCGTCTTGGCTCATAGCAACTTCAAACTCTTGGACTCTGGCAATCCTCTTGCCTCAGCCTCTCTAGTATCTGGGACTACAGGTGCCTTCCAATGCCCCCCTAGTTTTTCCTTTTTTTTTAGTAAAGACAGAGGTCTTGCTCTTTCTCAGGCTGGTGTCAAACTCCTGAACTCAAGCAATCCAGCAGCCTCAGCCTCCCAGAGGGTTAGGATTACAGGCGTGAGGCACCAAATTGTAACGTGTACACAGGTCACCTGAGGAATCTGTTAGCATGAAGACTCCCAGACAGCCACCCCTACAGATTCTAGTTAGTTAGGTATACAGTGGACAGAGATACGTAGGATTTATATTTAAACAAGCTATCCCTGTAACAGGTAGACGTTGATGCATATGCTTAGAGGGAAATAAACATCAATTGATCATTAGCAAGGATTTCAGCTTCATTTATCAATCACTGCATTTTGTAAAGCAATAACAGATGTGCTACCCTCACTGAACAGAGAAGTCAGTTATAAACTTTGGTTGTTATAACTCATTCTGTTTTATTTAAGTTGTCTGCAACAAACGTGCTCTGAGATTCATTTGAAGATTAGAGGTACCTTGAGGTTATCTCAAGGACCCCGGGAATTAGAGGCAGCATTGTACATTTCCCCAGGTTTGTAGTCTCTCTGCCTCCCAGTGACCTCTGACGAATGTCCATGGACACGTGAGACTCAGGAGAGAGCCTAAGTAAAGTGACTCAAGTTTATGCTTGCTCACGTGGGGAGGATAGATCTTTTCCACAAGAGCGTATGATTGGATCAGCTTTCCATCATACAATGTGCAGTGTCTCTGCTGAACAAGTTTCATGCCTCAAACAGCCTCGGAGGGGGCATTGCTTAAATTCAGAGACAATTTTGACACCATCCCTGATTCAGTGGAACAGACAAGGAGACTTGACTTGGTTTTTGCAATTATAGGATAACTTTAGGGAGAAAGACCCTCATGAAAATGCTTTCCTTATAACTGACCAGCCAAGGGCAAGGCAGGCTCCACGTGTTCCTCTGTTGACTAGGGGACAAGAGAAAGGTTTTCTTTTCTTATTTTTTTTTTTTTTTTAAGACAGAGTCTTACTATGTCGCCCTGGGTAGAGCGCTGTGGTGTCACAGCTCACAACAACCTCCAACTCTTGGGCTTAAGCCATTCTCTTGCCTCAGGCTCCCAAGTAGCTGGGACTACAGGTGCCCGCCACAATGTCCAGCTATTTTTTTGTTGTTGCAGATATCATTGTTGTTTAGCTGGTGGCCCGGGCATGTTTGTATCCGCCACCCTCGGTGTATGTGGCTGGTGCCGTAACCATTGTGCTACAGGCACCAAGCCAAGAGAAGGGTTTTCATACCCAAACCTTTCTCTTCATCATGTTTGTTTGTTTGTTTTTTCCATAGAAATTAGGTAGATCATTTTATCATCATGTTTTTTTGGTTGCAGCCGTCATTGTTGTTTGGTGGGCCCAGGCTGGATTTGAACCTGCCAGCTCAGGTATATGTGGCTGGCGCCTTAGCCGCTTGAGCCACAGGTGCCAAGCCTTCATCATGTTGAATATTTTCTTCCTCAATTCTCAACCCAGAACTTCAAATTCCTTTGTATGCGATTAATTAAAAAATATTCTCTTCATTAAACTATTTATTTCTCCTACTCAGACTTCTGTTTCCATTTTGAAAATATATATATATGTATGTATATTAATTACACAAGGGTGGGCAGCACCTGTAACTCAGTGAGTAGGGCACCGGCCCCATATACCAAAGGTGGCAGGTTCAAACCCGGTCTCGGCTAAACGGGAAAAACAGAAAAATAGTCGGGCGTTGTGGTGGGCGCCTGTAATCCCAGCTACTCGGGAAGCTGAGGCAAGAGAATCGTCTAAGCCCAGGAGTTGGAGGTTGCTGTGAGCTATGTGACGCCATAGCACTCTATCGAGGGCAATAAAGTGAGACTGTGTCTCTACAAAAAAAAAAAAAAAAAAAAAAAATTTGCAAGGGCTCTGGTCAACTGAGCGTAAAATTTGGCCCTGAAGTCCTATTGAGAAGACCTAAGATATTTTTTGTACCATGGAAACCATAACCATAAAGGAAAAAATAAGGGAGCCAGGAACAGAGCAAAAAAATGGGGGAAATTTTGAAAGATAAAATATAAATGGGATGTGGTGGGCCAGACAAAATTGTTTGGTCTTTCTCACTCACGGGCCACCAGAAGTTGCTATGTTTTTCCTAGGTGACCGTAACTGCACAGTACACTCATGCTTTCGTAACTGCTGCTTGCTACCTGCCTCTATTGTTCCCCCAGGTCTGAATATGTACAGGACCTTCTGCTGGTGCGGATTGTGGATTCCTATGTAGCTCACTTGCTGCCATGAGTTAGATAGGGACAGACTTTCCTTGCTTGCCCACTAGCTGCCGTCAGCTTCATAAAGACATGTTGCACCTGCCCTCAGTGCCTGAGTTACTCTTCAGTCTCAGAATCAGAGCACTCGCATCACAGATGTGATAAATGGAGAAAACAGTGGAGGGAAACCACCCGAGTGAAAAGCAATCCTTCCCAAAGGGAATAAGGGAACTTGAGAGGGGAGTTCACAGATCAGGGCAGCTTGGAGGCCATCCTAGTGATTCTCTGGTCTTCTTACTTTGTGACTTAGGACTCCAGAGTGATATGTCCCAAGAGAGATCTGGGCAGAAACTATATTCCTTTTGACTTAGCTTTGGTGTCATAAAAGATCACTTTCACTATAGATAGACCCTCCCAAATTCAAGAGGGAAGACAGATTCCATCTCTCTCTCTCTCTCTCTTTTTTTTTGTTGAGACACAGTTTCATTCTGTCACCCTGGATAGAATGCCATGGCATCATAACTCGCAGCAACCTCAAATTCTTGGGTTCAAATGATCCTCTTGCCTCAGCCTCCTGCATAGCTGGGACTATAGGCCCCTGCCACGATACCTGGCTAGTTTTTCTATTTTTAGGAGAGACAGGGTCTTGTTTTTGCTCAGGCTGGTCTCAAACTCCTGAGCTCAAGTAATCCACCCGCCTCACTTCTCAGGAAGTTAGGATTACAGGTGTGAGCCACCACACCTGGCCTAGACTCCATCTATTGATGGATCAGTGTCAGCATCATATTATAAGAACATGTGGGATGGAATATAATTCACGTGGCCATCTTTGGAAAATACAAACAAAATGCACAATTTATATTTAGACCAGCTAGACCAGATAATTAAGGAAAAACAAAAACGCTGAAGAACCATGATGAATAAACTGATTCAAGAAGAAAAAAACAATTAGGAGGCTCAGCTCCAGTAGCACGGTGGTTACGGCACCAGCCACATGCACCAAGGCGGGCAGGTTCGAGCCCGGCCTGGGCCAGCTAAACAACAATGACAACTGCAACAAGAAAATGACCGGGTGTTGTGGTGGGTGCCTATAGTCCTAGCTATTTAGGAGGCTGAGGCAAGAGAATCGCTTGAGCCCAAGAGTTTGAGGTTGCTGTGATCTGTGATGCCATAGCACTCTACTGAGGGTGACATTGAGACTCTATCTCAAAAAAAAACTTAATTAGGTGGGGGGGAGGGTGGACAGAGTCTTGCTCTGTCTCCCAAGCTAGGGTGCAGTGAAGTCATCATAGCTCACAGCAATCTCAAATGCCTGGGCTCAAGCAATCCTCCTGCATTAGCATCCCAAGTAGCTGGGACTACAGGTAGGAACCACCACACCAGCTAATTTTTGTGTGTGCATTTTTTGTAGGAACAGGGCCTAACTCTTGCTTAGGCTGGTCTCAAACTCCTGAGTTTAAGTGATCCTCCCTCCTCAGCCTCTTCTAGTGCTAGGATTACAGGAATGAGGTACCACATCTGGCCTTAAATTTTGAATAAATACTAAATAGTATTATCAAGGTGATTTGAGAATATTTTATATCCATAAAATAATTTAGGCTACCAGGAAACAGGAATAGTCAGAAGAAATATGAATATTAATTAATGAAAATTAAATATTGAATAAACTGATAGAGATGAGGACTGAGGCAGAAACCTAGACGATAATCTTGAAAAAAATGTCCTATGATGTAGAGCAAAGGCAAAGAGTTTGTAAAAAGTATATTTTAAAAAGTTAAAGGCTGGGTATGGTGCCTCAACCTGTAATCGTAGCACTTTGGGAGGCTGAAACTGGTGAATTACTTAAGTTCAGGAGTTTAAGACCAGCTACAGCAAAAGCAATACCCTGTTTCTACTAAAAATAGAAAAACTAGCCAGGCATTGTGGTGGGGTCCTGTGCTCCCAGCTACTTGGGAGGCGAAGGCAAGAGGATTGTTTGAGCCCAAGAGTTTGAGGTAGCTGTGAGCTATGATGCCACGGCACTCTACCCAGGGCAACAGACTAGGACTCTGTCTGAAAAAAATAAAAATAAACAAATAAGAAAAAAGACTTACACATTAGTGCTCATAGCAGCCTTATTGATCACAGCCAAAATCTAGACATGATCCAAATCACCAAAAGTAGGAGAATGAAAACAAATTTTGGTTTATTCATAAAGTGAAATATATCCATATAGAAGAATTAACTGCTGAGACCCACATAATACAGATGAATCTCAAAAACATAATGTTGAGCAGGCCAGACACAGGAGTGCGTAGGCTGGGATCTATTTAAAGGAAGTATCACCAGTATCACCAGCACTCTGGGAGGCTGAGGACTGTGAATTGCCTGAGATCACAGGTAGAGGCCAGCCTGAGCCAGAGCAAGACCTCATCTCTAAAGAATAGCCAGGCATTCTGGTGGGCGCCTGTAGTCCCAGCTACTTGGGAGGCTGAGACAAGTTAATTGCTTGAGCCCAAGAGTTTGAAATTGCTGCGAGCTATGATGCTACGGCACTCTACCAAGGGCGACAAAGTGAGACTCTATCTCAAAAAAAAAAAAAAAAGAAAAGAATTAAAGCTAGAAATCTTGCTAGTGTATAAATCAAAATAGAAAAATCAAAATAGAGGGCAGTGCCTGTGGCTCAGTGAGTAGGGCACTGGCCCCATATACCGAGGGTGGCAGGTTCGAGCCTGGCCCCAACCAAACTGCAACAACAACAAAAATAGCTGGGCATTGTGGTGGGCACCTGTAGTCCCAGCTACTCAGGAGGCTGAGGCAAGAAAATCACCTAAACCCAGGAGGTGGAGGTTGCTATGAGCTATAACGCCACGGCACTCTACTGGGGTAGGGGGAGAAAAATCAAAATAGTAATGCAAGTGTTCTAATTTTCATTTCTTTTGCAGAAGTAGTGCCAATAGATAACTGAATTTCAAAAATAAACATAGGCTTGATTATATTATTTTAGGATATAAAGATCAACATTATAAGAACTAAAAATAATACTGAAGAAGGAAGAAAGAGCAATGGGCAGAGAGGTGAGAAAGAAACTGAATTGAGAAACCAAATTGAATTCTCTATAATTCATGATTAGGAGACAACAGATACCACCCAGAGTTGATGAAACAAGACACAAGAATAAAGCAAATCTATTTTTTTTTTTTTTTGTAGAGACAGAGTCTCACTTTATCACCCTTGGTAGAGTGCCGTGGCATCACACAGTTCACGGCAACCTCCAATTCCTGGGTTAGGCGATTCTCTTGCCTCAGCCTCCCAAGTAGCTGGGATTACAGACGCCCACCACAACACGTGGCTATTTTTTCATTGCAGTTTGGCCTGGGCCGGGTTTGAACCCGCCAACCTTGTTATATGGGGCCAGCGCCCTACCCACTGAGCCAAAGGCGCCACCCCATAAAGCAAATCTTAATCATGTGTAGAACTTAAAAATCATTGCTTCCTAGAAGTGACAAATTCAGGGTGGCAATGGGAGTTAGAAATATTAACTTTTTAGTCCTTTAGTATGACTAAAATTGTGAACATTGTGGGGCAGATTTTATTTTATTTTATTTTATTTTATTTTATTTTATTTTATTTTATTTTTTGAGACAGAGCCTCAAGCTGTCACCCTGGGTAGAGTGCTGTGACATCACAGCTCACAGCAACCTCCAACTCCTGGACTCAAGCGATTCTCCTGCCTCCACCTCCCAAGTAGCTGGGACTACAGGTGCCCACCACAACGCTCAGCTATCTTTCGGTTTCAGCCATCATTGTTGTTTGGTGGGCCTAGGCTGGATTCAAACCTGCCAGCTCAGTTGTATGTGGCTGGCACCTTAGCCGCTTGAGCCACAAGCGCCGAGCCTATTATCTTTATTTTTTGTTTAGAGTGACCCTCCTCCCCCATCCTCCGAGATTCCTGTTAACACTGTCCACGCCTACACTCTTCCACTGCTGTAGCTTTCTTTTTCTTTTTTTCTTTTTTTAATAATTTTTGTTTGTTGTTTTGTTTTGTTTTGAGACAGGGTCTTGCTATGTTGCCAGGTTGGAGTGCAGTGGCTATTCACAGGCACGATCCCACTACTGGTCAGCATGGGAGTTTTGACCTGCTCCATTTCTGACCTGGGTGGGTTTGCCCATCCTTAGGCAACCTGGTGGCCTCCTGCTCCCGGGAGGACACCATATTGATGCTGAGCTTGGTGTGGACACCTGCTCAGCTAGGACACTAAAGCCCAGGACTCTGGGACTTAAGTGATCTTCCTGCCTGGAGCATGCCAAGCCATCTGGCTGCTTAGGCTTTCTTGAACTTTGTCAGGATTCATTCCTTTGTTAGGATTCTCCCCTGGCTAGTTCCTATCCAAAGGATAGGATATGGACTACCTATCCAAAGGCTGAGATGCCAGTGAAGCAAATCTAGTGCCTGACTGCCTTACAATGCCACCTCTGACGTTAACATGTTGGGGATGCCAGGCAGGAACAGAATGAGGCCAACTTGCATCACTCTCATTCTAAGGAATTTTAAAAATGTAAACTCTACAGAAAGTTAATATAAATAATAACAAAGGCATTAATGTTAGCAAGGAACTGCTATCTCTGCCACCGTCCACTCTCTGCACATTACATAGACCTCCTATCTTTAAGAGGGCACTTTCTCCAAAGCAAAGTTCTAACCCTGTGGGGGAAATGAGGTATATCTGGAAATACGTGGACATGATTTTGGTTGTTAAACAACAGACTCACCACTCAGAGATGCTAAAAAGCTTGTGGTGTGTTCAACCAGAAACTGTCCTGCCTGACATACCACTAGCAACCCTTAAGAAACACCCCAATAAAGTGATATTCTCACCTCTCTTTCCTATTTCCTCACTACCCCAGGGAAGGAGTAACTTTCCAGTAATTGGTATCTCTTTTTTTTTTTTTTTTGCAGTTTTTGGCCGGGGCTGGGTTTGAACCCACCACCTCTGGTATATGGGGCTGGTGCCCTACTCCTTTGAGTCACAGGCGCCGCCCCAGTTAATTGGTATCTTTAGGAGAAGGATTGAGCAAGGAAGCTCAACCCCTGCTGGGTCGTGCTCTTTGAGATCTGCAAACCTAAGAGTTGGTGAACTCGAGTCCTTTCCCCGCTATGTGGTAGACTGCCCAGGCAGGCTTGGTCCTGTAGAAAAAACCTAGACTTCATCCTTATCACCTCCTGTGCGGCATAATCTGTTAATTCCAGTGGAGTATTAGTAGGCCTTTTGGGTCAGTCATGGTTTCTACCCCCTTTTGTCAGTAACAGAGATGACGTTTTCATCTCATGTCTGCCTTCTGTATCTCTTTTTTTTTTGAGACAGAGTCTCACTATGTTGCCCTGGGTAGAGTGCTGTGGCGTCACAGCTCACAGCAACCTCAAAATCTTGGGCTCAAGCGATTCTCTTGCCTCAGCCTTCCAAGTAGCTGGTACCACAGGCGCCCACCACAATGCCCGGCTATTTTCTTTCTTTTTTTTTTTTTTTGTAGAGACAGAGTCTCACTTTATTGCCCTCAGTAGAGTGCCATGGCATCACACAGCTCACAGCAACCTCCAACTCCTGGGCTTAGGCGATTCTCATGTTTCAGCCTCCCGAGTAGTTGGGACTACAGGCGCCCGCGACAAAGCCTGGCTATTTTTTTGTTGCAGTTTGGCCGGGTTTGAACCCACCACCCTCGGTATATGGGGCCAGTGACCTACCCAGCCTTCATGTATGTGGCTGGTGCCATAACCACTGTGCTATGGACACTTTCCATATTTTATTTCTCAATTGTATGGAACTGGGAAGGGAATCAGGGAATGTTACTTATTGGCTCCAAAATGTAAAACTAACAAACAAACAAAAAGTTTTAGCAACTAAAGAGAAAATATCACTGTTTGTAAATGTTAATAGGCTGTAGATTTTCCAGCAATTTTAAATTTAAAAAAAAAGTAAGCTTGGCACCTATAGCTCGAGCAGCTAAGGTGCCAGCCACATACACCAGAGCTGGCGGGTTCAAACCCAGCCCAGGCCTACCAAAAAACAATGACAACTATAGCCAAAAAATAGCCGGGCATTGTGGCAGGTGCCTGTAGTCCCAGCTATTTGGGAGGCGGAGGCAGGAGAATCGCTTGGGCACAGGAGTTGGAGGTTGCTGTGAGCTGTGATGCCACCACACTCTACCCAGGGCAAAAGCTTGTGGCTCTGTCTAACAAAAAAAAAAAAAAAAAAAAAAAAGGCTATCACTTAGAATGATTTATATAGATTTCAGGACATTAGAATGGTATCTTTATTTTATTTTATTTTATTTTTATTTTTATTTTTTTTTTGCAGTTTTTGGCCAGGGCTGGGTTGAACTTGCCACCTCTGGTATATAGGGCCAGCGCCCTACTCCTTTGAGCCACAGGCCACCTATTTTATTTTATTTTTATTTATTTATTTATTTTGAGATAGAGTCTCACTTTGTTGCCCTCAGTAGAGTACCATGGCATCATAGCTCACAGCAACCTCAAACTAAAGGGCTCAAGTAATCCTCTGGCCTCAGCCTCCAAAGTCCCTGGGACTATAGACACCCTCCACAACGCCTGGCTATTTTTAGAGACGGGATCTCTCTCTTGCTCAGGCTCATCTACAACCTCTGTGCTCAAGCAATCCACCCACCTTGGCTTCCCAGGGTGCTAGAATGGTATCTTTATTTTTCAATGATACTTAGCTTAACTCTAAGACAAACTTGGAGCTACTTTTAACAAATGTATGCAATTCCATTAGGTTTTCTGTCTTACTTAAGAATATAGGGCCTGTAATCCTAGCACTCTGGGAAGCCTAGGTGGGTGGATTGCCTGAGCACACGGATTCGAGACCAGCTGGGCCAAAGAGATACCCCGTCTCTAAAACTAGCTGGGCATTGTGACGTGCCTTTAGTCCCAGCTACTCCAGAGGCTGAGGCAAGAAAACCACTTGAGCCCAAGAATTTGAGCCCAAGAATTTAAGGTTGCTGTGAGCTATGACACCATGGTACTCTATTAAGTGTGACAAAGTGAGATTCAGTCTCAAAAAAAGAATACAGTGAGGTAGGTAAAATAAGGATCCAATAATAAGATAAAGCTAATAAAGAGCTAGTACACCAAAACTCATGGTCTCCAGTCTTGCACAATTACTAAAGGCAGGCGGCAAACTAAGTTCTAAACTTTCAGGTACACAAAGCAAAATGGAAAAAAAAATACTTTCAGGGGTGATTTTGTTCATTAAATGTAAGTTTAAAATACATTTTAACTAATCATACACCAGTGCACAGTGCTCAAGAGGAAGTCAGGGCACTGACTTAATGAATATAGCTCCAAAAATCTTTCTAAGGAAAATGTAATTGTGAATTACTTTCAGCTGTTTCTTAAGTTTTCCTTCGATGCAAACCACAAGCATCATGCCAAAACATAATTTAATAAAAGAACTCCTTCAGGGACCAAAACAATCCAAGAAAACTGCCCTCTGATGGTCTGGCTTGATGCCCGTACTTACAAGAGATAGATTGTTTTTCCATTTATAAATATTTTTGAATAACAGCTATTAATTCTACAATAGCATATGATAAATGTTTCATATATATGATAACTGATATGTGATAAATGTTTAGATTCTGTTCTGCCAATACCCCAATCACTCATACTAATAAAGTAACGCATGGGCTTGAATCATTCCAAATCTTGACTTTTTTGTTTTTTGCAAACAAGTACAGGATAATCTAAATGTTTTTGGCTTTGGATTGCACTGCTTGGATTTTTTTCAATAACAGCAATTTGCTTCCTTTACTATATTTTTCTTGGTAGTCTAAACCCTCAATCATCACGGTGCGAACTCATTCGATGGGTATGGAAGCATTTCCACTTGGATATGGCAATAAGTCATTATAACTTCCATTTACATTTACTAAAAAGAAAGGGAAAAAAAAGAAAAAAATGGGGAAATAAATAAATAAGGCTTTCCCCTTGTCTGTAGCCAAATGATCATATGTAATGTGTGATGTGAGAGAGTATCGACAGCTTAGGAGTTGAAAATGCACCCTTTCGTTGCTGTTGTTCATCTGCTGTGTTTCGTTTCTTCATAATTTTCTTGACCCATGAAGGTATAGGAAGTCAGCTCCAGCCTAGGGAGCTGGGAGTCAGCTCCAGATGTGAGACTAATGTCATGGCAGTGTTAACATACCACAATGTATATCTCATGCTTCCTTCTCTGGGACTTGGGAATCCCCTTTGAAAAAATCAAGAAGATGGCTCAATGCTGGTAGCTCAGTGGTTAGGGCACTGGCCACATACACTGGGGCTGGCAGGTTCAAACCCAGCCTGGGCCTGCTAAACAACAATGACAAGTGCAAACAAAAATAGCCGGGCGTTGTGGTGGGCACCTGTAGTCCCAGCTATTTGGGAGGCTGAGGCAAGAGAATTGCTTAAGCCCAGGAGTTTGAGATTGCTGTGAGCTGTAACGCCACAGTACTCTACTCAGGGCAATATAGTGAGACTCTGTTGCAAAAAGGAAAAGAAAAGAAAATAGTGAAGCAGATTCCTCTCTCACTCTCAGGATAAATTCCTAACCAGTCACAGAGAAGAAATAACTTTTGTAACCTTAGTACAAAATTAAAATGAATAAATATAAAATATTTTAAATTATATTTTGTTGGTTAGCTGACCTGGGCGGGGTTCGAACCCGCCACCCTCGGTACATGTGGGCTGTAGCATAGTGGTACCATAGTACCACTGTGCTATGGGCGCCAAGCTTACTTGTATTATTAAATTGAACTTCTCTTAAATTAAAAACTGTGCCTCCAACTTGTGCTCAAGTGATCCTCTTGCCTCAGTTTTTCCATTTTTTTAATTTTTCTTTTTTTTTGAGACAGAGCCTCAAGCTGTCACCCTGGGTAGAATGCGGTGGCATCACAGCTCACAGCAACCTCCAACTCCTGGGCTCAAGCAATTCTCCTGTCTCTGCCTCCCAAGTAGCTGGGATTACAGGCGCCCGCCACAACGCCTGGCTATTTTTTAGTTGCAGCTGTCATTGTTTGGTGGGCCAGGGCTGGATTCAAACCCGTCAGCTCAGATGTATGTGTCTGGCGCCTTAGCCACTTGAGCTACAGGCACCAAACATTTCTATTTTTTTTAGACAGAGTCTCACTATGTCCCTCTCGGTAGAGTACCATGACCACAATGCCTGGATATTTTTTTGTGTGTGTGCAGTTATTGTTGTTTAGCAGTCCCAGGCTGAGTTTGAACCTGCCAACCTCGGTGCATGTGGCTGGCTCTGTAACCACTGTGCTACGGATGCCGAGCCTCAAATCAAGATATTTAAAACATTTTTTAAAAAAAGATATTTAAAACATTCTAGCACCAGAGAATTTTCCGCTGACCCATATCCCAGTCAAAATAGTAACACTGTTCTGTGGAATGAGTTGGTCGTGTTGGAGAGTATTGATCATGCTTCAGTTAGAGAGCTGGTGTTGAGGAATGTGACTGTTATGGTTAAACTTGGATTTCGATAAATCACAGTGATAACATCATGAAGATACAGATCTGAACAGGACAAGATGGAAAAGTGGGAATCCAGATAAGATGATACCTTTTTTTCTATTCTGCTTCACTCCTCAAAGCCCCCTTCACGTTAATTTTGCTCTCCTTAAATCACAGAGTTCAGCCTACTTTTCATCTATGACAATCTCTGCACATATCAAGTCTTGTCCATTTTGCTTGAAATAAGGACAGATTTCACCAAAGAGGGTTCAAGGTTCAGTACATTCATTTATTCACTCAACAAACCTTTCTTCATGTTTTCTTTCTTTCTTTTTTTTTTTTTTTGTTCATAACAGCTTTATTCATATAAGACAGTTACCGGAAACAACTCAAATATCTATAAATAAATTGTGGTATATTCATACAGTAGAACACAACTCATACATTTTTTAGAAAGAATAAACTACAGATACATACAATGGGACGAATGAGACCAGCCTGAGCAACAGTGAGACTCCATTTCTACCAATCTCCGCCGCTTTTGCCTTCCTCAGGGTGTCCAGAAGTCTCACGCTGTCTCCCTGTGTCCCCAAAAGGAAGTTTCTGGGCAGATCCACCTGCCAGAAATGCC
The DNA here is from genome assembly GCA_963574655.1 of Perodicticus potto. NCBI lineage: Eukaryota > Metazoa > Chordata > Mammalia > Primates > Lorisidae > Perodicticus > Perodicticus potto. The sequence continues at coordinate 794 of CAUYRH010015173.1, read as the reverse complement.
TGAAGTCTTCTCCCCCCAGTCTCACCATGCCCAGTTGCAAGGAAGTTCTTCTTCATGTTTTCTATGTGTCAGATACTGGCCAGCAGGATGCAAAGGTGAACCCGGTAGAGCCTCAAAATGTCCCTATATGATGAAAAATAAAATTTACGAGAAAAATCTATGGGATTTTCCACATCTCCTCTGCCCTATTAACAAATACATTAATAATTTGTTAAGTGACTTAGTTATTTGGGTTTACTTCATATGTTCAAGAATGTTGAATAAATGTTTAAGGAATACATGAAGGGCGCCATTCCTAGTGGCAGACAAAGATCTTATAAACAGAGGACATAACCATATTTATGCGTGTATGTATATGTGAAAAGCTGTTCAGTAGTTCATCTCTAGAATAGCACTCATCACTGTATTTCATAAGTCTGTTTAATTGACTCCCCCACCAAATAATAAGGCCTTTTGGGAGAATAGCTGTCAAGCCATCCCCCAACACATATTTAATATTCAGTGATTATTCATAGAACGAGTGAATAAAGCATTCAATGTTATTACCTGCTCATTGTCCATTTGTGTATCTTTTCTGAAATGTTACCTCTGCCTTGTATTAGCTGTCTTTTTCTTTTTCTTTTTCTTTTTTTTTTTTTGAGACAGAGCCTCAAGCTGTCGACCTGGATAGAGTGCTGTGGCATCACAGCTCACAGCAACCTCCAACTCCTGGGCTCAAGCGAGTCTCCTGCCTCCGCCTCCCAAGTAGCTGGGACTACAGGCGCCCGCCACAATGCCCAGCCATTTTTTGGTTG
>CAUYRH010015172.1:0-13874 GCA_963574655.1 Perodicticus potto | reverse complement strand
GGATGAACTAGTTTGCATTCCCACCAGCAATGTAGAAGTGTTCCCTTTTCTCCACATCCATGCCAGCATCTCTGATTTTGGGATTTCATCATGTGGGCTAATCTCACCGGTGTTAGGTGATATCTCAAGGTGGTTTTGATTTGCATTTCTCTGATGATTAAGGATAATGACCATTTCTTCATGTATCTGAAGGCCGTGTGCCTGTCTTCTTTAGAGAAGTTTCTTTTCAGATCTTTTGCCCATCCTGAGATGGGATCTCTTGTTCTTTTCATGTAAATACGTTGGAGTTCTCTGTATATTTTGGTTATTAAGCCTTTGTCTGAGGCATAACCTGCGAATATTTTCTCCCATTCTGAGGGCTGTCTGCCTGCTACACTTACTGTGTTCTTAGCAGTGCAGAAGATTTTTAGTTTGATCAGGTCCAAGTAGTGTATTTTGGGTACTGCTTCAATTGCCTGAGGAGTCCTCCTCATAAAAAATTCACCCAGGCCAATTCCCTCGAGAGTTTTCCCTGCACTTTCTTCTAACTTATATTTGCTTTATAGTCTGGGGTTGGGTTTATTTTGAATTATAGTATTTATGGGGTGGACCATATAGTGTTTATAGGGCTTTGGGCTTCTTCTGAAGTTCCTGACTTGAACCTAGTGAACACTACACAACATCATGCTGCTTCTCCCCAGAGAAGGACTTTCATTGCTGTCCCCAAAATGGTGACAACACCAGACCCATATGAATGAGTCCAAAGCCACCTTGTTCTTCTGAGAGTATTGTCTTCTGGTTTGACCCAGCATACAAAACCATACTGTTGAGTGAGAAGATACATAAGGTTCAGTGGTTCCTAAAGTGTGTTCTATGGAAAAACAAATCTATAAGAATGCATAATAGGTTTTACAATAAGACCTTTCATGGTTGCATAAGTATGTTTTTTGTTGTTGCTATGTTTAATTGCTGGGATTTTTTTTGAACCCTTGGAAGTCAAAATATTCTATGACATTCCAAGAGAAGGAAATAGCTCCAAAGCAGGTCTGGTCAAACAGAGGGGAATATGTATCTTTAGAAGGAAGTAAGATGCTTTTCACACTTCCCCAAGCTCCAAATCAGGATGAAAATGCACGTAGGTTTAATCAAGGAAGTAGTGATTTTTTAGAGTTATAATTGTCTAGAGACTCAGTAACTTCACTGATAAGGCACTGAAGGATAAACAGCAATGATGTTGATGGCACTGGAGATGGTCTGTTTTCTGTCCCTCTGACTCTTCTACCTGCCTTCTAGGTGTTTATAAAACAGGATGAGTCCCAGGCAACCTCCAATAATCTTTTGAAAATGTTTCATTTCTAATAAGAACATTGAATGCAAATGTTCTGTGCTGGTGAGATCCTAATGAAAAGTATACCACCCAAAGCGGAGTGTGGGGATGGTAGCAAATGGGAAAAGAAAGGGGAAAAAATCCCTTCTGATTAGTCCCTCTCTAAATCACTGGACCTTTTAACTAAGGTTCTCTAAACTCAGCTTGAGGATTTTAAACTGAGTCCTGGGCTGTGAGTAGAGTTGGGGCTCTTAAGAGCCCCCATGAGGACATTTAATAGCCATTTCTGTAAATGGGTAATACATTTCCCTAAGTGCCTACATGCTACCCTCTCCTGATCCAGTCAAGTCAAATTTTACTTTATTGCTTCTCTTGGAGATCTTCTTCCTCTTCCTCTTCTTCTTCTTCTTCTTCTTCTTCTTCTTCTTCTTCTTCTTCTTCTTCTTCTTCTTCTTCTTCTTTTGGTGTTGTTGCAGTTTTTGGCTGGGGCTGGGTTTGAACCCACCACCTCCAGTGTTTGGGGCCGGTGCCCTACTCCTTTCAGCCATAGGCCACCGCCCTTCTTGGAGATCTTTTTGGGCAGGATTTAAATGACTCAGGTCTCTCTTCTGTGAGAATTCTTTGGTATAAATTGGACACTGGGCCACTGTATGTCTGAGGAACAAATACTCCAAGTGATCCTACTGAAAGCCTTTCATAGGCCTAATGTGAGGAACAAGCACCCTTAATGCCTCATCTTTTGGGGGAGAGGTAGGAGGAGGGGCAATGGTAAATATAGTTATCTCTAGAGCAATTCGGTCCAAAATCCTTCCTCTCTTAGTCTCCAAAGACCCAATTGTTGTATGCCATCAACTAAGGTAAATCCTTTAATTGGTTTTTGGAATCTATTTTGGAATCTCTTTTAGTGTGGCCTTAGGGGAAGAAATTTACATTTAACATCCTACTCTGGTAGATTACTTTGAACTTGGGGGAAATGTTTTCTTCTTTAAAATTTTTGTAGTCTATTGTCCCAGGGAAACAGATGCTGTGAGAGAAGTAGTGGTGCAGACATTCCGTTGAGGAGCAGCAGCTGTACAAGGAAAATAGAGGAAGTAGGAGGAACAGTCAGACTGTGATGAGGTCTCTACTAGTTCATTGAAGAGCTCTGAGGCACAGATTGACCACTTGAGGAATCCTACATTAGGTGGAGATGGCCAGGCCCTTTTACCACTACCTTGCTCAGTCAGTTGTTAGGGGCTGCCCCCCCAAAGAGTGTACCCTCAACTACCACCTCCTTACTCAGCCATTGGCAGGGCACAATGCCTTTCATACCCTGAGAAATGTATGACCTCAGCTTGGAAGATGAGGTAAACCCTGACAAAGCTAATAGGTAAAGGCTGCCAGGTGACTTTACTCCTCTTAGCTGGACAGCAAGTTCTTTCTAGAAGGGGGAACTCAGAGGCAAATTTCTGTATCAGACACACAACCCAATCTATATTCTCTGAAAATGAGTACAGATATTTTGGAGCTTTTTCTCTGTCTCTCTTTCCCTATGCTAGCACAAAAAGAAAGAAATCTTCCTTATGACTCCTGCATGGCTCCCTTCCTCACTTCATTGAGATTTTTCTCAAATGAAGAAGAAGAAGCTTTCCCTCACCTCTCTGTTTTAAATATCACTTCTTCATTCTCTTTTCCCTTACTCAAGTTATTTGTTTTTTATAGACTACCTACAATTATGTATTAATTTCATCACTGTCTCTCTCTTCCACTATTAATGCAGAGCAAGAACTTTGTCTGTTTTCTTCTTAAATATATATCCCTAGAACCTAGTACACTGTCTTACACATGACAGGTGTTCCATAATTAGTTTCAAAAGAATAAGTAAATGACTCTGGAACACTTGAACCCCTTCCTCTCTGGTCTTCTTACTCTGTCATATAGTAGGGAGGGGCTTGGGACACATGGCTGCATGGTGCTGCTTTGGTGGTTCTGCTCCTGCCCATGGCTGTCAGCTCTTCCAAGGGAGGTTTCCCCTGGCCCCATTATGCTGGGCCTAGTACAAGTTCCTTTTCACTGTCCCCTTTACAATCTACTGTTTTCCTGTCTCTCAGAGTCACCAAAAAGGAGAATGTGAGAAAGATCACTTTCTTTTGTTCCTTTCGAGGCTATCAAATGATGTTAATAAGACTGATGATTAAAGGCCCCAGGGTAAAGAAAAAAAATAAAAACTGAAATATTTCAAATATCTGTCCCTGGAAAAATAAAATAGAAAGAAAGAAAGATAAAGTAGAAAGAAAAAATACTTAAAATTCTTTTTTTATGGACTGTATTATGTCCCATCAAAATTCATATGTTGACGGTCTAACCCTTAGTACCCTATATTTGCAGATAGGGCCTTTAAAGAAGTGAGTAAGGCTAAATAAGGTCATCAGAGATGGACATAATGTAATATGACTGGTGTTCTTATAAGAAGAGGCAGTTAGGATGCAGACAATCACAGAGGGAAGACCATCTATGGACACAGGGAGAATATAGCCATGTCCAAGCCAAAGAAAGATTTTGATAAAGTCAATCATGCTGATGTCTTGATCTCACATTTCTAGCTTCCAGAACTCTGAGAAGATAAATTTCTGTTGTTTGAGCCACCCAGTCTGTGGTGAAGTTCAACCAGATTAATGCAACCTTCAAATAAGGAGACAATCTGATTCCTGGCCTTGTACTATCAGGTACATATTCCACTTCCTGGCCATGTTTTCCTATTCTCAGTTTTGCCCTTCTGAAAGATAAGCTGCTTCAGTGCTGCACTGTATGACTTTCTATCTCCTTTACCGAGGCTCTGCCAAGGGTTGACCTTGCTTTTGGCTTCATCTCCTGCCTCTACCACATGTTCTCTAGGACATTTTAGTGTGTGGCAATGCATTTCTTTAAGTTGAAGAGTATTTTTTTTGAGACAGAGTCTCATTATGTCACCCTCAGTAGAGTGCCATGGCATCATAGCTCACAATACCTCAAACTCTTGGGCTTAAGCGATTCTCTCACCTCAGGCTCCCAAGTAGCTGGGACTACAGGTGCCTGCCACAACACCCAGCTATTTTTGTTGTTTAGCAGGCCCAGACTGGGTTTGAATGGGCCGGTCCTGGTGTATGTGGCTGGTACCCTACCTAACCACTGAGCTATGGGCACCAAGCCATCAAAAAGTATTCTTGAGGCAAAGATTCAGAGCATTACAGGGGGAGTTGTCACTCAACATGCTATCCCTCCTGAGAACTCCCAGTCTGCATGAGGCACATGATGAGGATTCTTTCAGATCATCTAGTAGGAGACTATGGAGTCAGTCATATTTACCTATACCCATGGCAGTAGGAATATCAAATGCAAAGTCCTTGAGGTAGCAACAATCTTGGTGTGTTTAAGAAAAAATAAAGAAAGCCAATGTTAGAGCATAGTGACCCTGGGTAGGGAGTTACACAGGAGAAGAGCACAGAGTTACCAGTGGTCAGAGGAGTTTGGGTCTTGTACCAAATGTAGGAAGTAATAGGTTCACTCTGGCCTCAGAGGGCACACACGTTTCTGAGATTACTCTGTTTGCTGGAGGAGGACAAACTGTATGAAGCCTAGAATAGAAACTGGGAGACAGAAAGGAGGCAGTCAGGTAAGAGGTGATAACATGGATCAGGATGCTATGGGGAATATGAAGAAAAGAATGATATGAAGGATGTGTGCAAAGGAGAGAACTGTTTATTGTGAGTAGCTGGGTAAATGGTGATTCCATGTAGTAAGATGGGGAAGCCTGGGGGAAGACTGGGGTTTGGAGGGAAATTAAGACTTCAGTTCTGGGGGAAGGCAAAGTAAGATGGCTGTCTAGAGACAGCTTTCAACAGAGGCTCCTGTCCAGAGGGAGAGATAATGGACAGAATGGACTAAAAAAAGCTGAAGGTGGAGAGCTGAGCTAAGAAAGAAGATAGATAAGTGCACATCATCTCTGCTGAGGCAAGGTGTGACTCCAAGAAAACAAAATCCAGGTACAAAGCCTGTTGCCAAGAGGACGACATATCCTGCCCCCCAAAGAGAGGCTTGCTATGTGCTCTCTGCAAGTGAGCAGGGAGAAAAAGACCTCTTATTTTACCCCCACAGGAGAGAGCCACTAAACACTTGGCCTCTTTTTCCAGGGGGGTCCCACTTGTGAGCCTAGGCATCATCTTGCCTGGCATAAAGTTGAACAAATAATTTCCCTGCAATTCTGAACTCCCAGTCCACTCTTCTCTTCTTGCCTGGAGTCTAAAGGCCTGCCCCCTGCAGAGCCCAGAGTGTTTGGCAATTCCTTGAGAGGTCTGGGTATTATGCGCGTCGCTGGACAGCAGTTTGGAAACAGTGACTTGCATGGAAGTTGGGGGGCATGGAAGAAAGGGACACACAGGAGAGAGAGATGTGCCATGCTGGGATAGTGTGTGGTGGGTGGAGGCACTCAGACCCCAGGTCAGACTTTGGCAGTGTACTTCCCTGATTTCATTGCTCACCAGAGGGAGCCAGGCTCCTTGGGGTTTCCAGTGGCAGTGTGTAGTAGGGGAGGAGGAGCTGACCACTCTCTGACTCTGGTGGGCACACTTCCCTGACTGTTTCTAACTGGAAGAAGCCAGGCCCCAGTCCACTGGGGTTGCTGGTAGCGGTGTGTGGTAGGGGGCAGAAGTGATGATGCCCTGGACTGACTCTTTTTTGGAGCCTTCCCAGTTCCATTGCTCATTGGAGGGAACCAGACTCCAGCCTGTCTGGTTTTCAGGATGGAACTGCCTTTGATTCTTCTCCTCTGTTACTGGTGGGGGTCAGGGTGCCACAGTTGTTTGTATCTCTCCACAGCAGAGAGTTCAGCCTAGTACCGTGACTCCTTAGGATTGGGTAGAGGCTGGCTGACTGTAAGACACAGCCATCTTGTGCTATCACATCAAGGATGTCCTCAGAGTATCTGGTTACAGCTCTGAAAAGGACCTTTGTAAAGCTGCAGGGGAAAAACCACAATCACTAGCCCCAGTGCATTGGTAAAGGGCTGGTTAACTCCACTTCCTAGGGCCCTCAATCCAATCTCACTCTACCAGTTTTACAACCAAACTGTAGAAATTAATTATGGGGTGGAACCAGTGGAAGAACTCTGTCAACATGAATAATCAGAGTAGATCAACTCCACCAAGGAATGACAAAGGTGATAGAACAGAAGATGCCATTCATAGACAAATGGCTGAATTGTCAGAAATAGAATTCAGAGTACAGACAGCAAATGAAATGAATAGAATGGAGGAAAAGATGGAAATAGAAATCTAAAGAGTTGCTCAAAAGTTGTCTCAAGAAATTAATGAATTCAAAGACAAAATCACTAAGAATATGGACATTAAGAGAAAAGAGATAGCAGAACTCAAGGAAATGAAAAAATTACTTGAGGAACTTCTAAATGCAGTAGAATCCCTCAATAACAGAGTTGAGCAAGCAGAAGAAAGGATCTCTGAAATTGAAGACAAGGCTTTTGAATGATCCCAAGTATTCAGAGAGGCAGACAAATGGAAAGCAAAGAGATCATTCCCTGAGACAGTTGAGGGATCAGTCTAAAAGATCAAACATCCAACTTATAGGAATTCCTGAAGGAGAAGAATATGGTCCTAAAGGCACAGAAGCTCTACTCCAAAATATGGAGGAGAATTTCCCAAGCATTGCATGAGATACAGAAATTTAGATAGTAGACAGTTTCAAAACCCCAGAAAGACTCAATCTAAAGAAAGCATCTCTTAGACACATTGTAATTAACTTTGACAAAGTTAATATGAAGGAGAAAACCCTGCAAGCAGCCAGGTGTAAGAAAAAAATTACCTACAAGGGGAGAAATATTAAAATGACTACAGATCTTTCAGCTGAAACTTTTCAAACCAGAAGAGGATGGTCATCAACCTTCATTCTTCTAAAATAAAACAACTTTCATCCCAGGATCTTATATCCAGCTAAGCTGAGTTTCATTTGTGATGGAGAAATCAAATACTTCACTGACATACACATGTTGAGTAAATTTGTAGTAACTAAACTGGCTTTCCAGGAAACACTCAGACCCATTTTCCATAATGAGCAGCACAATGATCTCCCACCAAAGTAAAGTCACCCAGAATTTATAAAACAAAACCTAACTTCCACAATGATGAAACAATTTAAAATATGCACTGGACCTTCAAAAAATATGATGGCCAAAACACTACCATAGCTATCAGTTCTCTCAATTAATGTGAATGGCTTAACTTGTTGTCTAAACAGGCACAATCTACAATTGCCAAACTGTGGAAACAACCTAAATGCCCACTAACTCAGGATGGATTAACAAGCTGTGGTATATGTATACCATGAAATACTATTCAGCCATTAAAAAAGATGGAGGCTTTACATCTTTTGTATTAACCTGGATAGAGTTCAAACACATTCTTCTTAGTAAAGTATCACAAGCATGGAGAAGCAAGACTCTAATGTACTCAACTCTAATATGTAGCCAGCAGACAATCTAATACATACCCACATAAGAGAAAAACTCAAATTGAGTCAAGGTGCAGGGATAGTGTAATGAGGCAGAAGAGAGAGGGGCAGAGGGGATGGGAGTGCTCCCACTTAAGGGGCACAATGTTATGGTCTCTTGGGGGTGGGACACAATTATAAAAGGGACTTTACCTAACAGATGCAAACAATGTAACCTAATTCTTTATACCCCCCCAAATAACCTGAAACAATAATAAAAAGAAGAATAAAAAAAGTTCTCAATAATATCCTGACAAACTGAAGTCAGCTGCACATCAAAAGATATAGAAAAGAATAGTCTAAAATTTATTTGGAAAAACAAAGGTTTTAGAATAATTTAAAAAACTCTACTTTATTGCTAGCCATATGTGTATGGCTACAGTAGTAAAGACTGTGTTGCATTGACAGAAAGATAGACATATAAAACAAAAGAGACAACTCTGCCACTACAAGTACAAACAACTTATGTTTGACGAAGATGTAAAAGCAATTCAATTATGGAAGGATGGTTCTTTCATCAAATAATGCTGGAACAATTGCATGTTCATGGACAAAACTATGAACCCTGACCTAAACCTCACATTTTATACAAAAGTTAACTCATTTAAAATGTAAACCATAAAATTATAAAACTTTTAGAAGATAGCATAAGAAAAAATTCTTTTGAAATTTGGCCTTTTAATTTAGAATATTCTTCATACCAAGGAATCATATTTTGTGATGAAATTTCCTTAGCTTTTTCAATCCTCATAGACTATATAAATAAATCTCAAAGATCTCCAAAAGTAAAGACTTTTTGGGCAAAAGGCATACAAAATTTATTAATGTGTACACCACAGAATCAGAGTGATTACACTTCCCCACTCTAAGGGAGTGCAGAAACTCATACTATCTTGAATTTACAAAAAAAATATGTAGGCTCAGAATATGGTCAAAACCAGGTGATAGTGGTATATTCCTTAGCTTTGGGATGGTGGGTTCTGTATATGTCTATTAAGCCCATTTCTTCTTTGGTCACGTTTAATTTCCTTGTATTTTTATTTAGTTTCAGTTTAGAGCAGTGGTTCTCAACCTTCCTAATGCTGCAGCCCTTTAATACAGTTCCTGTGGGTCACGACCCTCAGGTTGAGAACCGCTATTTTAAAGTATCTGTCTAGGTCTATAAGAAGATTGTTAAAGTCCCCTACTATTATGGTAGGATATTAGGTATTGGATATCATGTTGCTCAGACTATTTAAAGTCTGTTTCATAAATTTGGGAGCATTTAAGTTGGGTGCATAAATATTTAGAATTGAAATGTCTTCTTGTATTGTTTCCTTGATCAATATGAAGTATCCATCTTTATCTTTTTTGAGTTTAGTTGCTTTAAATGCACTTGTATCTGAAAGTAAGATTGTGACCCCTCCTTTCTTCTGATTTCCATTTGCCTGAAATATTGTTTTCCATCCTTCAACCCTGAATCTTACTTCGTCCTTCAAGGCTAGGTGTGTTTCCCACAGGCAGCATATGTGTAACTTGTGCTTTTTTATCCATTCAGCCAGCCTATGCTTCTTCAGTGGGGAATTCAAGCCATTTACATTTATTGAGATGATTGATATTAGATGCACCAGAACTAGCCCCACACTGGGACCCTAAGGGTTGATCCTGCAAGGCAGCTTTCCCACAATGGCTGTGCCTGGGTCTGCAGTTTCACAATAAGTGCTCTTCTTCACTTGGTGGCTCAGTCCTGGACCCTGAGTACTGTTCAAGTACACTAACGCCCTCTCCCAAGCTCTCTGAAGGTAAACTCCACCAAGTACCCAGTTACAACAAACAAACAAATGAACAAACAAAAAATACCCTCAGGGCGGGTCTTCTCTGTCTGAAAACTGCTGCTATCACTGAACCAGCCAGCCTCTGCTGGCATGCAAGTACCCACCCTTGTGCCAGTTCTCCACTGCTCCTGAACTCCTTTTGGTCTCTTGGAGTTTCCTGTTGCTTCCCTGTGCTCCTGAAATGATGTTTATGGGAATGGCCCACCTGTCAGAAGTGGATGGAGTCCTTTCTCCCTGATCTCATCATGCATGGCGGCAAAGGAGCTGTCTCTAGGCTGCAAAGGAGATGTCTTTATTCCACCATCTTGCTCTGCTTCTTACTAAGAAGTTTTACATCTATTTTCATAAAGGATATTACTCTGCCATTTTCTTTTGTGTTGAGTCCTTTTCTGGCTTTGGCATCAAGGTGATGTTGGTTTTGTAAAATCTGTTGCAGAAGATTTTTTCCTTCTTAATGTTATGGAATAATTTCTGCAGCATAGGTATCAGTTCTTCTTTCTAGATCTGATAAAATTTGAGGGTGAAATCATCTGGTCTTGAACTTTTTTTGTTGGAAGTTTTTTTATTGCTGCTTCAATTTTGATCTTTAACATTGGTCTATTTAGGAAATCTATTTTTTCTTGTTTGAGCCTAGGTGTTAGGTCATTGCAAAACTTACTTCATCTCCCTATCTCAATTACCCTCTGAAAATTTCAAACTTATGGCCTGCCCCTAACGACTCTTCCCACCAGAGCAATAACTCCTTATTGGTTATTCTACCATCCCATTACATCCCCTAACTGACCCTATATAAGGGTGCACTTTTCTTTTTATTCTCTTTCTCCGCTCTCCCCCTTTCTCCCCCCCTTTCTCTCTCTCTCTCTCTCTTCTCTCTTCCTTAGTGCTGCTCTGCATCATCTCCCGCCAATAAAGACCTTTTGTACAAGCTTTGGTGGTCTGTGAGATTTCTGCCAGTCAAGTGCCGCCCTTTCATCTGGTGTCAGAAGTGGGATCTAATAAGGGAATGCTCCCAAGCTCCTAAGAGCTCCCTATCTTCTTCTCGCACTCCCGGCACTCACCACCATATTGGCTTGTGTCCAACTGCCAATGCGCTCTAACCAGCACTCAACACCAGCCTCATCCAAACTTGGTGAGTACCCCTATGGGAGCGAGTTTTCCCAAATTGTGGGCTGGGTTGCTTACATTCCTGCTGATTCACCCGAGGCTTGATTTCCCTATTCCCATTAACCTTGCATGGCCTAACTCAGAGCTTCTACACTTTGCACGAAAATTCCTGGTGCCAGGTCTCAAACTCTCCTTGGCCCCAATGGTCTGGCACAGCTTTGGGTACAGTGACGACTGTCCTGGACTGTGTCTTCATTTTCATGACCACAACAAAGTAGTGGAGACATACGCCCTTTGTCCAGGTCCTCACATGATTCTACTCACACTTTTATTTCTGCAACGAATAGCCATGGATGCAGGCTATTCTATCCCACCTAACTCCCCCTGGGGTGCTTATTACACCACCTCGTATAATTAGGATTACTTAAAACCAAAAAATTAATTAAACTCTCTACCCAGGTTTGGCCACTTTACAAGCTAAACAACCAGAGTATCTGGCCAAGCTATAGTTCATTTAATTTTTCTTTAATTCAAAATTTATGTAACTATTGTGAGTGTCTTGGCAAATGGAGTGAGGTCCCCTACGTTCAGGCTTCTCCTATCTTAGAAACAAGCCTAATTTATGTTCAGGTGATTCCAAAATTCTTGTAGCAAAAGGCTCTTCTACTCTCTATCTCTCTGAACCAAACCTATTCCACCTGGCAGATGACCACAGACAAGTGACCACTGGTTCTGAAACCAAAGTAATTCCTGTCCCGGCCCCACCATATTCAGTTCCTACCTCAACCACACAATTGCCTCCACCCTCTGTCCCTCCTACTTCCCCATCAACCAATCTGAGCTCATCTCCAAACTCCTTCCCTCCAACTAGCCCTCAGAGTTCTTCCCTGTCGTCTCTCAGTCCACCAATGACTGCTCCAAGAAGCACTTCTGGACCTCTTTATCCCTTTCTCCCTCCAGCTCCTGCATATGATGGTCCTACACACAATGCAAACAAATTACAAACTAATTATACTGTGTTCACTACTCATCCTTCACTTCCCTCCAGTCCCCTCACTCCCTCCTGCTCTCATCGGTTCCACAATTAGAAGGACCTTCAGCTCCCTCTCACTTCCTAGCCCTGCTCTGCAAGGTTGCTGGAGTTGATAGTGTACTCTCTGTTTACTCCCCCCACCCATGACTGAACTCACACAACTTAAGATTAAACTAGGTTCCTTTACTTCTAATCCTTCTCATTTTATTCAAGAATTTCAATTTATTACTATGTCCTACCAATTTACCTGGCATGATGTTTTTGTTATTTTAGCCAATACCTTAACTTCTAATGAGTGCAAATGAGTGTGGGAGAGGGCAAAAGAGGCAGCAGATCAATTTCATATGTCAAATAATGAGCATCCTACAGGTGACACTGCAGTCCCTAACTCCCAACCAAATTGGAATTATAATGATAATGTGAGAAGAAAAAGTAGAGACATTTTTATTACCTGCATTCTTTGTGGACTTAAAGCTTCCACCAAAAAGGCTATCAATTATGATAAATTATGAGAAGTCATACAAAATAAATCTGAAAATCCTTCAGCTTTCCTCCAATGCCTTACCAAGGCTTCTGCTAAATATACTAACTTAAAATCCTAAAACAATAAATAGGAAAAATGTTCTCATGATTTATTTATTTAACCAAAGTTACCCCGACATCAAACTTAAGCTAAAGTGCTTGGAGCATGGACTTCTGACACCCTAGACTGTGATCTTAGACCCAGCCTTTAAGATAAGCATTACAAAGAAAGTCACTAAGGCCATCATTCCTAACCTGCCTAAGTCATCAGGAGCCAAAGGCCACTTCATGACTCAACCACCTGTACCATGCTACAAATGCAGTGAAGAAGAACACTGGGGACAACATTACCCCAATCCTAGGTCCCTGCCAAGGACATACCCTCTCTGCAAAAGAAAGGGCCATTGGAAGACTGACTGCCTCTTGTCCCAGAGAGGACATAGGGCCAGCCAACCTGCGGCACCTACAGCAGACTTGTTGGGGCTTGCCTCTTCTGAAGACTGACAAGACCCTGACTTCTCTTACTTGATGAAGATCACCTCTGCAGAGCCAAGGGTAACTCTGATAGTGGCAGGTAGGACGATCACCTTCTTATTAAACACAAGAGCTAACTTCTCAGCTCAGTTCAACGGTCCTACCTCCCTGTTGCCCACCTCTATTGTCAGGGTAGAGGATTTTTCCCACCATCCATGTCACTCTCCTTTTTTACACTGCATAATTGGCAATTTCTCATTTATACATTCCTTTTTAATGTTACCTTCCTGTCCAGTTCCCCTTCTGGGCCGTGAGATACTTTCCAAATAGATATCACCCTCACTTTTAATTTTAAATTAATAGATGCTGACCCATCTCCTTCTGCCTCATTCTGCCTCGTCCTTTCCCAAGCCAGCAAAGACTCATCACCCTAGGCCATTCCACCAGAGCTAGTACATCCTAAGGCAGGGGTCCTCAAACTATGGCCCGTGGGCCACATGCGGCCCGCAGAGGACGTTTATCCAGCCCGCCAGGTGTTTTTGCCTCCACTGTCTGTCCTGTTTAGCAGCGGATTCATCCCGGCCAGCAAAATCTGTTAGCGGAAAAACCATTGGTTGCATTCCCAAACAAAACATGTGTAGATTCACTGGAAAAGTTGCAAAAGGATTTCCAATTTAAAGACCTTCATCTCCATGAACAGGACATACATCTTTTCCATAACCCATTTTCTATTGACATTGAAAATGTAGAGGTCAGTCCCTAAAGTTGCTGCCCCGGCTTCCGGCACCACCTCGGGCTGGTGTCTCCTGCAGGCGGGAGCCAGGCGCTGCAGGATGCGGCAGGGGTGGCCAAGTGCTCTTGCAGCTCCGGCTTTCTCCTGGCCTGTGGCGCCCGGATGCTCTAAGAACGTTTCCACTGTAATTTGGAGGACACACGCAGTGGGATTCAGAATTCCTGGAGAATTGCCTTTGTGAGAAGCTGGAAGTATTTCTTTAAATTCCGTCTCTTAGTTTTTCAAAGAAACATCAAGAAACTATGAACAACATTAGTAATGAAGAGTTTGACTGCCACTTGCTTGATGAAGGTTTTACTGCCAAGGACATTC